>OX608073.1:85366361-85598048 GCA_951509635.1 Eupeodes luniger
TTTCCGTTTCCACTCGGCCCCCACCACCCTGATGGCATTCGAACTGACAAAACCTTACCCCTAGCGAGGGGTAGTATATAAACATAGAAAGAAAAGTCGTTTATTATCATCAGGCGTATCTATGTAGGAGATAACAGCTTTACACCAAACTCTCTATATATAGACTCTTCAAGTTGTGTGTCTTTCACTTCCACAGCACACTTTCTGTGCTGGTTCTGGTGCTGGTGCTGGTGATGGGGCTCGAGCTATATGGCTATATGGATATACCTATACAATACTATACACCTTGTCCTTTTTCCAATAAAAGCGAGAAGAACAAGAGGTGGAATTCCCTCAAGGAGCAAACAGTTTGCCGCGTCGAGAAAGTGTCTAGGAAGAATGTTAAATCGGAAAACACCTTGAAAGGTTCCTTTGATAAATTGCGCTAGAGGTTAGATTTATTTTCTTGCTCTTTATCTTGACTTTTTTGCACCCTTCATCCTTTGTTATACTCGTTATACCTACATACAAATCTATATATAGGGTTGAAGGTTGAATAGGAGGTGGACTTGTATAGTTGACAAAGACGATGACTGCGATGGCGACAAAAACGACTTAAACTGGGTGCCACTCTATATAGACTATGTTATTGTCGGTAGTGTAGAAGTAGATACCTAATACTATATCCCATGGTTACTCGTTTCGAACGAATTTCTTTTCCGCCTTAGTTTTATGTTGACATGACACAGCAATGTGGTGGCAAAGTGGCAAAGCGGTGAATTTAAATCAGCACTGAATAATTGAAGACTTTGACACAAGGACTTAGATTATTTGTCTTTTTGAACTTTATAAAACTTTTCGGTAAGTTATTGGGTTCCTTGGATATGGTAATGGTGAATGGAGTAAGTACAAAAAAAATAAATATTTGTTATTCTTCATTTTGATATTGAATTCGGATTCAAACAGTTGCAGAAAAACAAGATAATTAGGGTGTTGTAAACACTGTTAAACACGTGAGTTAAGCTGAGTGGAAAAATTGATGTGAAATGAGTTTTCTAGAAAATGTTTCCAGATCTTTGATAAGGTAGTTCTGGTTCATGGTGAATTTATCTAGCCTATAACAATTTTTGTACGGACAATTCTTTCGTATTCATATAAATGCATCCTTTCGTAATTCTGTTCAGATCATTGACAGACTGATGAAAGCCCACCGTAGGCGCCCCGTAGCCGTGTTCTGTTGCACTATTAGGCTTAATAAAGATGACTTTCTTAGAGGCCACCAGGACTAAGAACAAAATTAAGGTTTAGGATATCATAATTTAACATGTTCAGCATGGACTTTTTCACCAAGTTTTTAAATCTGATATCACCTATTTCATCATATTATAATGTTGCTGATTTTATGCTTTTTTCATGCTTTGTCCTTCCTGCTTCTTTTAAATTTGATCTTCTCATCTCTTCAAGCTAAAGTGCTCGCAAGTGCTTCTGGGTCTTCATGTTGCCTTTATTTTGTAATGTTTCAATCTGATAGCATAGGACTTTTGAAGAGTTTTGTAGAGATCTTAACTAGTAAAACTTTTTGATAGGTTTTCTTTACTTCTGTTGGTTGTTACGCAAGTTGTTTGAGTCAATTTGATTCATCGGCCGTATCAAAGTTCCTTGTGCTTCTTGAAAATTTGTTCAAGAAGCTTCATACTTCAAAAAAGATTTTAAATTTTTAAATATTTTTCCAATGTAAATGATTTGTTTTAAACTGAATGAAGCTATACTCTTGAGTTTTTTCTTTTTTCTAAACTAGAAACAAGTATTTTTGGCTTTTCAAAAAGAGTATTGCTTTTAAAAAAGAAACAAGAACTTATTTCTCAAGGACCAAATGCCCAATAAAGTACGACAATATATCCAAAGGATCAATTTTAGAAACAATGATTCCTTGCTAATCAAATCGGCTTCTGCAAACTCGGGCCCGATTGTCTTTGTCGATCAATAACCGAATCGAAGAGTTTCGATTGCTTCCATTGGTTTTCAAGTTTGGTAATGTTTTTTTTTTTTTTTTTTAAATTCATTTTTATTAATTCATTCTTAATACTATCTTAAAGCTAGACAAAAATTCATAAAACTAGCCTAAATAACCATAACTTACAACTAACTTACTGGTCCCATACAGACGCTCTAAGTTAAACTATAACACTTAGTACTATTGCCTTTCGGCCCTAAGATCTCCTTTACTTCAATTAAATTTTATTTATTTTTGTATTTATTAGAAAATTTGAAAAAAAAAAACTAATATCAATGTCCTTTTTTATTTTTACTTAAAAACTACTTAAAATAAGGTCCTTAATATAACACTTAAAGCTAACTTAAACTACCTATAAAGTACTTAAAACTAGAACAACCATCAGCAGCAAATCTAACTATCTAACATTTTTTGTTTTTCATATTTTGTTGTCTTTTTTTTTTTTATTCCATGTTTTTTTTCGTATTTTTTGTGTTTTTTTTTTGTTCTTTTGTATTTTTTTTGTTTATTTTTTGTGCCACCATGCCTATTCTACTTAAAACTAAACCCTAAAACTATAAAACAAGTATGTAAGCCGGCCAAGGCTTAAAACCCCATCCCGACTACCCACTATCAAGTGCCGGTTGCAGCCACCAAAACTGGTTCTCCTGCTTCACCCTATCAGTTCGGTCCCGTTCGGACACAGCCCTACTGAACCGAAGGAGCTCTGCTCCGTTTTGTGCCATGACGTCCCGATTATACAGGAGTCGCCTATCCACGGTTCGTCGTCTGACGTGGTAGATTAGCGGAACTGCCAATCTATCCTGTATCAGACCGCATCTGTCTAAAAAGAGGAATGCCTCTGGTGGAATAAAGCCGCTCAAGCGTGCACTCTCAAAATACTCGTCGTTCGGATAAAACGCCCCGACAATTAAATTGTTGGTCGAAGACATAGCCCTTGCAATGTGACCTCGAACGAGTTTAATCACGAAATTGTCAATTCTGTTGATTCGAGCCCCGTTGTATAGGCCCTCGTTGGAATAGTAGTGCACGTAAGAAGATTCTGCTGTTCGATATAAGCCGGTACAGCGTCGTAAACACTGCCGCTCGAACACCCGAAACTTCTCCATCTGTGAAGGGGCAACGTTGAACCACACAGGACAACCATAAACGATCATCGGCCGTATGAGGGCCATGTAGCAAATTACCTTCACTCTGGGGTCAAGCCGACTGCTGTAAAACAGCCGTTTCGTCAAAGCGAAGGCTCCTCTGGCCCTGGTCAGAGCTACACTTTTGCTCGCCAATGGCTGCCCATGAAGATCAACGATGACCATCTTGCGCCAATTCTTGCGAGTATCTCTCGTGGCCCCAGCCAACGGAGTCCGGAACAGAATTGTCTCCGACTTTTGGACATTTATTTTCAGTTTCCAGTCGTCGCAATATCGCTGAATCTTGTCGAAAAACGCTGCAAGAGAATTCTAATAACCTCAACCTTTCGGGCCGTTCTGTACGCAATCAGATCGTCGGCGTACGCAATTGCCTTTGTAAGACTACCTATCAGATCGCTGGTGTAAATGCTGAAGAGAATCGGCGAATTCACCGCTCCCTGTTGAAGACCATTTTTAATTGAGAATGTTGTGGTAGAAGTTACATTGCCACTTTTGACAACAAACTTTCTACCGTTAAGCATATCATAAAGTATATACAACAATGGCTTGCTTATGCCAAGCCTGCTCAGTTTTAGGTAAAGACCCTCTAGCCATACGGTGTCAAAGGCCTTTTCCAAATCAACCAGAACAGCACCTGTGCATTGTTGTTTTGATTTATTCCATTGGATATCAGAAACGAGTTTAGACGCAGCATGAATTGTGTCATGACCCGCCTTGAACCCGAACTGTTTATCCGGAATTATTTTGTTGTCCGCAGCCCACTTAGTCAGAGCCCTATTAATGATCTTTTCGAAAACTTTGCTGATGCTCGGAAGAAGACTTATCGACCGAAGATTTGACGGGTTGGAGTTGTCCTTTCCCTTTTTCGGGAGAGGATGAACCACAGCGGTCTTGCAATGCACTGGATAATATGCATTATTCAGTGCATTATTGAAGAGTGTGGTGTAAATGTCGATTGCCTCCATCGGTAAATGTCTTAGTATAACGTTGGATATACCGTCGACACCTGCTGACTTTTTGTTTTTTATTGAGTTGAAGATGAGCTGAAGCTCAACCTTCGTCACTAACAAGGGACTTGATCCCGTTTGCTCGGCGATTATAGCATTTGCCAAGGAGTCGTCATTGAACCGCATGAAACCGCAGTTCTCAGATCGCCATTGTGTTATATCATTTCGAAGGCAAAAATGATTGAGTAGAGCTCTGTTTTCCAGGTCGTGGTTGGGGCGAATGCTAACATTCACCTTGTACACTTGCTGGAAAGCAGCTCCCACCGCCTCCACCTTTTCATTCGGATCTTCAATTATAAAAAAGTCATCGTCAAAGATGGCTTCTTCTGGATCTATTTGCGCTGTCCTGAGTACGAAGTTTGATAATGTGTAACGTAATCGATGGACCAATGCGCTATTGTGAATTAACTCACAAAATATTGTCTTTATTGTGAATATTTCAGATTTGACAGTTCTTTATTGTGTTTGTTCCTAGCATAGTACATTGTTTGTTTTGTGTGTTATCAACTCGAATATTATTTAATTTGAATATTTATTTGCTTAAAATGAGTGGAATAGAATTATGGTTTAGCGATAGTGACACCGACAGTGAAAACGACCAAGAAAATGTAGAGATGGCCAGAAAAAGAAGGCATATTAGAGACACCTTTAATCCTTTGGAAATGGAAGACAAAATGTTAGATTTATTGAAAAGATCTTTCTTGCAAAAACAACATAGTTCGTTTATATTTCTTACAGCTTTTTAAAATACTTGTTTATCCAAAGAAAGTTTCGTAGAACTTCTATGTAGGTGAAATTAATACGAAATAAAGGCCAGCAATAAGAATCTCTTCAATACCATTGAACAACATTTGGTTTTTATTTGTTATTGATTTTGGCCTGCAAAGAACAAAAATGTCATTGTTTTTATTCAGAAAAATTAAAAAATTGTAAAAAAAACTTACATTTTGCTCGGAACTGCACAAGTTTAACCAGTTTCCACACAGATCAATCAGAAAATGGCGATCGACGACAATCGACCGAGTATCGATTACAATCGACACTCGATTGAAATAATGTAATCGAGAATCGGAAAAAGTCGATCATCGATCAGATAATCGATGTTTTGAAATCCTATTGAATTCTTCTATAGCATTTTTTTGGCATAATGGATTTCTGCCAGAATCTTACTTTAAAGTGTCTCTAATAAACTGATGTACACATACGTACCTACACTTCGTGTCACATGAATAGGAACAAGTTTTTTTCGTTTTTTATATATTTGACGATATTTTTCAAACCCTTACGATTTTTTGGAAAACTCCAAACGTGGAAAGAATGAGGTATGTATAATGTTTATAATCCAAACAAAATGTTTAGATTAAGTTGATAAATACAAATTTTATGGCGTTTTTCCGAAGAAGGTATACAAAGTACACGTTTTTTTTGTGTCACAAGAATAGGGGCAAAAATTTTTCCAAAAAACGTAACTGTTTGAAAAATATCGTCAAATAAAAAACGAAAAAAGCTTGTCCCTATTCATGTGACACGAAGTGTTCTTATAGAATACTTTCATCATCAAATCCCAACAAAAAGATCTGAACATCAATTTTTTTGGTTGATTGAATATCAAGTGAATAATTATAACACTTTTTATTCACATTCTATCATAACTCATTCTTCGCCAGAAAAGTACCTAAACTAAACAGCTTCTGTGTGCAGACGGATCCATACGTAAATAAATAAATAAATAAATCCATATGGGGTCCATATATAACAATCACCTACAATCCATCATAAATTGCAAAAACAAATAGCAAAACGAAGACTGATATGCATTTTGATGTGTCAGTCCTGCTTCGGTTGGTGGGTCGGACGATTGGTTAGGAGAAACTACCTTTACATCAGATACCTACCTCAAGCCAATCTACATATATAGACAGCAGCGGTAGTAGAACTCCTTTTTATAGGAAAACTTCTTTGGTTTGTGCCATAAATAAGCAAAGTCTCTCACACTCCACCACCAAAGCCAACACCAACACCAACACCACATACTCGTAGCAGCATCGGAGAAGAAAAAGGAGTGAACTTTTGAATTGAAGGCCATAAATAAAAACCCCAACGTGAACGTCCTGACGTTAGATAAAAACCTCATCTGAGGATTGAATTATGGGGTGTGTGCAGTATGTGTTGTTGGGTGTGTCGCACCGTTGTTGATATTTATGATCACGTCAAAATTCTGGCCCAAGACGACCGTCGTCGTCGACGACTACAACAACGACCGACGACGACGATGACGATGGAGCCCGATTGGCATTAGGTGATTGCATCACAATTTATGGCCACATTCGTTCCATTCTCATTCTCGTTCTCGAATCGGTTCAACAATAGGCACACACCATATCTATAAAGGGGGAGAGAGGATGCAAGTGCGAGGGTAACAAAGTACACAAGAATGACATACACTTGATGGACAGATGCATAAATGATTGGAAACACTGCCATTATCAGTCCTTGTGTCAACACATTACCATGGTGTATATTGTACACACATCTATCAAGGTGTGAGAAGGCGGCAGGCAAACAAATGAAAATGTCACCATGACAATGAATGATTTCTCTTCATGTGACATCTAAGTGACACGACTGACAGTTGACAGAAATCAAATCTAATTTTGGTTCAAATAAAAGACGAAAATGACTCTGGCAACTGAAAAAAGCTATAAAAAAAGTACCTATGTACATTGTACATACTATAGAAGGAAGTAGTGTGGAATTGTGATGGAGTATAGGAATAAAACGAGAATAAATGAGAAGCAGAAACAAACTGTCAAAGTGACAGCACACTAACACAATCTGACACCATAGTCGGTGGATGTCTGACACTGTCGCTGCTACTATTGCTGCTGCTGCTACTGTTCGCCCCACATCATTGTGTCATCGTTATGTTAACCGAAGGTGGAGCAGCACAAATTGCATTTGCTGTTGCTGTCCACCATAGCCATCGCCATCGCCATCACCGTCACCATCACTATCACCATCACTATGGCTGCCGTGGCACTTCCAGCATTTGACTTGACACAAAATGCACATGCATACTCAAACTGACACACACACACTCTATATACATTTTGTTGGTATATCGTATATCGGGTGATTGCATGCACTCATGTGGAAAAATCATGGTGTCATCTAGCTGCCACCTAAGTACGCTGCCATACTCACACAGCACACACCATCCTGCGCTGTCTCCTGTCTTTTATGTCTCCTACTCCTGTCCCTGCAGCGTCAGCGTCATTCTCATTGGAAATCGGTTCGGTAGCGAAAAAATGTGTTTCCCGTTGAATACAGGCAGGGGGCAGGTGGAGGTATGGTCTCTCAGTCTTCCTCGTTCCTCTTCATATCTCCATATAAATTGCATGTGTGTATCTGTTTATATGTATGTTTGGAATGCAAATTGACATTTGCATACGACGCCCTAGAGTAGACTTCAACCCTGTTGGCATGTTGACAGCAATGTCAAGTCAAAAGAAATGAATGTACCGCTGCCGTGTGAATCCAGGGATGGTGTAAGGTGATGGGAGACGTTTGATAAGTGACGGGTTACGGGTGTTGGATTTAAGTAAACTCTTCGTTCAGTATACTCGTACGTACAGCCCGCTTTACACAAGGACTCTGCTACTACTTTTTACACACAAAACTCATTTACACCGAAAGAAATATGCAGATTCTATAGGTTGTTGTTTTCTTTTCTTTTTTTTCTCACGGTGTAACTACCTAGAGGGTGCACAACATTTATTATGTAGAACACCAAAGGGAATCGGAGGAACACGGGATGACAGCAGCAGGAATATGGGTGGCCATGCAAATGAAATTGCTTACTTTGTACTTTGTATTGGGATTTTGTTGTCTGGTACAGAGACGACTGTCATAATGTCTGATGCCGTCATCGTCGTCGTTGTTGGCGTTGATATGTTTATACGTCGTCGTTGTCGTTGTCGGTTTATGTAAATATGTATATGTGTGTATGTTGTGAACAGCATGTGAATAGATGTAAAGTTGACAACTTGACAATGGATTTTTCTTCTATATACGATTTTGTTTTTGTTCCGTTTTTTGATTTCGCACATACTGTGTGTGTGTGGCGCTGTGTTAGAGCTCACAATTTTCTATGTTCGTTCGTACCCAAAGCCCAATCTGCATTCCAAGCCAAAAGTGTCACTCAAGTGGGATTTGCTTTTATACTGGCAAAATTGGAGCAGTAAAATAGTGAGATTTGTGGCACAATAATGCAAGTACCTACGTATAAAAGTACCTACTAGTGCGAGTATACTCTTATATGTATACGACCGCCGACATAGTATAAACGTCAGACGTCAATGTCGGTGTTCGTTGTTGTCCTTTCTATACATAAATGTATGTAGATAATATGATGCTGATATCCTGAAGGGATATTTCAAAATCAATTTTGGAATATATTTTTGACACTTACGTTGGTAAAGTTGATGTTCACTGAAGTAACGTCCGGGTTATATAGTAAAGTATGAAATGTGAAGGGGTTTATTTTTTCTTGTTGATATTGGAATATGTTGCAAGTTAATCCATTGACAAACATTATCAAAGAATGAAAGCTAAATAAGGATGAGGGGAGAATGTTCTTGTTGTAAAAGTTTACACTTAATGCCAAAATCAAATCAAAAATAGTAAATGAAAAGGGGTCAATAAAATAAATGACTGCAAACAATAAATCCATCTGGTACATTCAATAATATTTCAAAACTGAAATTTCGATATTTTTTTTGGTCTGTAGAACTTTAAGTTGGCAATACTATTTAAACTGGCGGCCATTTTGTCAGCAGCTGTCAAATGACTTATTTTTAGTTTGGTTTGAAATTTCAAGATCCTGATAAATGGGCACAAATTCAAGATCCTGATAAATGGACACAAATTCAAGATCCTGATAAATGGGTCTAAATCATAATTTTCATAAGGGAATTTTATTTTTATGATGAAGCTCACTTTTGATTATATGGATACGTCACAATAAAGAAAACTGACGTATTTGGAGTGATAATAATCCCTGAGCGTTTGTTGATACACCTTTCATCTACAAAAACTGAATGTTTGGTGCACTTTAAAGGTTGGTGGAATAATTGGACCGTACTTCTTTTGAAAACGATGCTGACCAGAACGTTACACTCAATGGTGATTGCTAAAAAGCCATGATTACTGACTTTTTCGTTAATGAATTGAACAAACAAGATGAGAAAGAGCTGTGGTTTTGACAAGGCGAGGCAACATGTCACACAGCTCGTGCCACAACTAGTTTATTGATGTTTCATAGTTTCACGTTAAGGAACCGTGAATTAGTCTCCAAGATCGTCTAATTTAACGCCGCTTCACTGTTTTCAGTGGGGATATGTGAAATCTTTAGTCTACGCCAATAAGCTTGAAACGATTAACAACTTTGAGGGCAAAATTCGACACGTTATTGCCGACATACGGCCACAAATGTTAAAAATAGGTCATCGAAAATTAGGCCTTCGGATTATACAACGTCCGGTCAAATATCAGAAATCATATTTAAATCATAATGAAAGAAGGTTATTTTTCGAACAAAGTAAATTGTATGTCAATTTAAGAATATGCGCCAATAACAGAAGCAGCAGCCTTTTAAACATCGGCTACAAGATCCTGTCTAGCGCATTATGTGAACGCCTGAAGCCATTCACAGATGAACTGATTGGCCATTATCAGTGTGGCTTCAAGCCTGGAAAGACTACCATCGACCAAATTTTCAATCTAGGCCAGATCCTGGAGAAGACCTTATAACATAACATCGATACGCATCATTTTTTCATCGATATCAAAACAGCATATGACAGTGTCAACAGGAACTAACTATACCGTGCCATATCGAGTGTTGGTATCCCTGCAAAACTGATACGACTTATCAAGATGACGTTGGGGAATTCTCTTTGCTGCGTCAAAATTGGTAGAGACTCAACCGAAACCTTTGAAACCACCAGAGGACTTCGACAAGGCGATGCGCTGTCATGTAGCTGCTTCAATTTTGTTTTTGAGAGAGTGCTGCGAAACACCAACGCCAACACCAATGGCATCATCTTTCAAAAATCCTCAATATCTTGGATATGCAGATGACTTCGACATTATGGGAAGAACCAAACGAGCAGTTACGGGTGCCTTTTCCAATATCGAGTCAGAAGCGAACAAAATGGGTCTTGTGATTAATGGGACAAAACGAAGTATTTACTGTCATCGAATAGAGTCCATTCCCATCGTAGACTCGGTCAGAATGTGACCATTGATAGGTATAACTTTTAGGTGGTAAATGAATTTATCTTTCTGGGTACTATTGTTAACTCTGCTAATTAAATCAGCGCTAAAATCAAACATAGAATCACTCTTGCTAATCCCTGTTTCTTTGGCCTAAGTAAGCAATTGAGGAATAAGGCCCTATCGCGAAGTACCAAGGATACACTGTACAAAACCTTGATCATCCTAGTCTTACTGTATGGTGCAGAAGCATTGAGGTGAATGGAGAATCCCCTCGACATCTTCGAGAGAAAGTTCTACTTACGATAGATGGACCGGTTTATGTCGATAGGCAAAGTAATATCTGGCGGAGAAGATTCAATCACGAACTATACGAGCTGTACAGGGACTTTTCACTGGCCAAAAAACTATATGGACATGTAGGGCGAATGAACATCGAAGCTCCAGCCCGTAGGGTATTAAACGCTAAGCCTGAGGGAACCAGAAGCAGAGGCAGAGGAGTGATCAAGTTGAGGCCGATGCAAGCTGGATTGTATTCGAAACAGGAGATAGCAATCTAGGCATCGAGTAAGCTGGCGAAATCTATTACATGAGATCCAGGTGCACGATGCGCTGTAGCGCCAACTAAACAAACAAAACTTAATGTCTGGAGGGTAAATGGCAAAACAAATATTTGACTTTGCAATATGTCTCATTTATGTGGGTAGATAATAAGTACGTACGGGCAATGGAAATTAACAAAAAAAGAATGGGTTGGGTACCCTAGCCCCAAAGCAAAAATCCCCAAAACAAAATCCCCATAACAAAATCCCCAAAACATAATCCCCAAATCTAAAATCTCCGAAACCAAAATCCCCAAAACCAAAATCCCCAAATCCAGAATTGCCAAAATCAAAATCCTTAAGCACAGATTCACCATATTTCGAGTATATCTAAGAAATTATGTTTGGTGCCAAACATAATTTCTTAGAAATGCTCGAAATATGGTGAATCTGTGCTTAAGGATTTTGATTTTGGGAATAATTCAAAACAAAGTTAAGTTGTGTTTTTCTCTTTATTCTCTTTTTTATTATATACACTTTTTACTAAACAAAAACATAAGTAATTAATGCTATCTATGTATTTCAAAATTAAGGCATACATTTTGAATTCATGGTATTAAATAAACATATGAAACAAATATTTTAGCGTAGTGATATGTTATATGATATAAATTTAAAAAAATCAAGTTTTTCAATTTCTGACCGCCCGCCGTGCCGTCTTTTGGTCTTATGGTGTAGTTTGCCTTATGTATTTACATGAATTGATTGACTTTTTTTTTCAAAGAAGAAATAAAAGTAGATCTTGACAAGCGAAGATTCTATAGAAAAGTAAATCTATTTCGATCGAAGTAAAGAACGAACCCTGGAGATGTCTGTTCTCATCAGTAAAATCAGTTTATGCTTTTAACCTTGATGAACAGTTTAACATTGTTGTTAAAATAATTCTTAAGAAAAAGCACAATATATCACCAAGGCCTACACACAAATGATGAAAACCAGCAGGCATTGACGGAGTTTGAAAATTTTAGATTTGGGGATTTTGTTTGTGGATTATGGGCATGGGGATTTATAGATCCTGGGGATTTTGTTTTTGGAGATTTTGTACTTGAGGATAACGAATTTGTGGATTTTTAAAAGTGTGGGGATTTTTGTGATTGGAGATTTTGCACTTGGGCATTATGTCGGTATCCCAAAAAGAATGATATCAAAGCCAATAGGAAACACACTGTGTCGTTGAGTTTTAAGTCTGTAGAAGTTTTTAACCGAAGAATAAATAGAGTATACACAAATTATACCAATTAAAAACCATCAACAATTACATTTTTTATGAAATCTGTAAGCTAAGCAGTATATTACATGTTTTAGATCGATAGTTTTCCTGCTTAATTGCTGACACATGTGGTATAAATTCTAGTCCAAACGTTTTTCATACAACTTTAAAACATTTGATTGATTTCTTTTTCTTATGTGTCCTGATTGGTATAAATTAATTAATTATTAATTGGTAAAATTACTAAAACTATTCTTAAATGTGATCAATTTTTTTGGACGAAGCAGGAAAGATTTAAATCCGAACATAAATCAATTCTGATATTTGTAAAACCTTATTTCCGTGCAGTTGTTTTAGTCTTCTGATTGGTATAAAAAAAGTTTGTTTCCGTACTTTCCAAATAAATTTAACGAGAACAAAGTTAATATCTCAATGAATAATATCTTATCCCTTTCTGTATGGTATAAACGTAATAAACTATTTTGCAATGCTTAATTGAAGTATTAGTTTGAAACTAATAGAACTTTTGTTGGTGAATATCTAATCAACATAATATTACAACTGGACTTTCTGCTTATAACAAAGCTAATAAGAATTATTGCATAAGTATAAAAGTGAACTTTTTGAATAAATACAATTTGATAGTTCAGAAAGTTCTTAACATAGAATTTTGTTGGTATAAACTGGTCGAATGATACAAATTTAACATACAAATTTACATATTTTTAAGCTTTGCAGAATCACCAATATAAAGTGAAGTACATATTAAGTATGTATGTATAACTTAAAAAATAGTAACATATAGATACTTTCAAAGACAGGCTCATTTTTAAGAGGCTAATTGCAATAAACACTATATCAAACAAAGATCATATCGTCAAAAAATGTCTTGTGAAAAATAAAACAACATACCTGTCATTCCTTCTTCATGTCAGCTAACGTCAGAGATAAATGATAACATCTAAGAGCTTACATTATTCCATCAGAATCTAAGTTTTTAATTTATGCTACATTATCCTCTTCAAAGAGATCTCCATAGATATGCATAAGCCTACCTAACTAATACTGTACAATATCCTTAACTCTAATTATTCAAGATTAAAATCAGTATCAAGTGTCGTTGTTCCCATCATGCATCACACTACTTATGTATATCATCATTTCCGCTGCTATAGTCGTTATCTCCTTCGTCATCATCATAGCAAAATGCCTTTTGCGCATCCAAAGTAGATACGCCCTTAAAAATTTGTTAGTTTTTTACATTAACTCCTTTAATCTCTTTTCTAAAATCTCAGAATCAAACGAAAACAGAGGACAATAATCACAATAATTATATTTTCATTTCGTCGCTCGTCGCGTCGCTTAGATCCTTTAATGCAAATAAAAATAGAGGGTCTTTTCTGTGTGACCTTTTACGCATCAGGATAATTGAAATCAGATAATACGACTGAATTTCAAATAAACACGATTTCTAGAGCAAAACAATGCATAGACACACTGCACAGCACAGCACATACATCTATTTACCCTTCCCCCTCTCTATACAAAAAAGGAATATTACGAATTATCCTGTCAACGCACATACATGTATTATGACAGACAACACCCAAATGCTCATGTGTACACACCATTTTCCCATCTCTTATCTTCAGTTTAGTCCACAACAGCAACAGTGTACCCTTAACAGGGTCCTTTAATCCGATCCAATTTCGCAATTGGAAATGTTTAAAAAAAAAAATAACAAAAGGACATGCCAACTGCCATCGCTTGAGAACCTGCAAAAGCGACAACTAAGCAAGAAAAACTCCTCTTCATAAACAATAAATTTCCAAAGGATGCTTCCAAGGATATAACCATCACCACACAATGAAATAAATATGTACTAAAGAAAAAATGAATACTTTGCCTGCCTGCGTGCCTGCCTGAGTCTGGGTCGGTTTTCTTCTATTCCTGATTCACGTCCACCTCCTTTCCTGTATCCTGTTTGTTCACATCCGTTTCACTTACAAGAGCAATGGGAGGCGGAGACGGTTGATCATTTATGTATATAGCACAATTGAAAGAAAAAAGGATTTCAAGGATCATTGATAAAATATAAATATATGTGTATGTTTGTATATGAAAACCGAACCAGCACGAACGGGGAGTGAAAAATTACACACATGGCCATAAGGGGTTGACTTGACTGTCCTGGTTTCATCTTGATTTCGATTTATTTTTTATTTCTCAAATTTTATTAAGAAACAATAACATTAAATCAAATCTCAATAAACAGGATATTGTCAAGGTAACCTACAAGAACCGAAGCAGAATGCAAAAAATGGTTCTTTTCTTTGCAGTAAGTAAATGTAAATTGCGAATTGGTTAAAGGAGAAACACATACAAAATATATATACAAAAAAGGACACACACAATTGCAGTGCTAAATCACTGTGAAATAGAAAAGATATGACAAAGTCGAAGGAAAAAATGCCGCAGATAAAGGGCAGAACTCTTTGGACATGTTTAAGGTGACCATTTGTTATTTATTCTGTTTTTTTATCCTTCTTATAGAATTAGCATTTTTCTGAAATCGTAAGAAATTCTTAAATGGTCGAAATTAAGATGAAGCAGCAAAATTATAGCAGATTAGTAATTTTCGTATCAAGAAGCATTCTTATCATTTTTTAAACGAATCAACAGAATAAAAAGATTTTGCAATATTTTAGACCATTTTATACCAATTAGCAAAAAATAGTCTAACATAATTTTATATTTTTGTATAAAAAATAATAAGTTAAAGTTTCAATTATTTTCTAAACTTTTGCTATCACCAAATCCGATTAAGGAAATTGGAACGAACGTCGCTCGGTAACATGCCTTGTACCACCGACATTTTGTTCAACTTATATGGTATTACTGAAATCGCAATGCTTTCGCACTCTATACAATTTCTATAATCCGTCTTTCGTGCTAAATTTCGAGACGATATCAGTGCTGCCACCTGAACATGGTGTGAGTAAGCATCGCAATCCAAGACAAGATCAAGTCTGTTTTTGTTGACATATATTACCAGCTGATGTGTAGGTTCGGATGATGGTAGTTCCACTCCATCATGGAGCATATAAACGGATCCTATGATGGGTGATGGTGAATCTTCTCGTTCCAGATTCACTACATTTCGACCCCTGTTATTCTAATATACATGTTCTGACATTAAAGTGAGAATGCAGAATACAGCACTGTCAACTTTGAACAGCACGAGTTCTTTAGAGTTTTGCCCTCTAATCCAACCACCTAATATAATAACAGGGCTGCCAGCAATCTTAGTTTACATCGGGTTACCCCGACGCGCAACTTAAAGTTTACCTTACGGAGCAGAGGTTATTGGTGGGTTAATCTCAAGACCACCTCAGTGCCCTTCTCCGTATTCTTCGTCCGTTGAGAGATAAGATGTATCTTTCTAGCCGATCTTTTGACAAGGTGGGCTCCTTTATCAGGAGTTTTCCTATTGGCCGGTTAAGGTTTTTGATCTCCTTTGTATCCATAAGACGAAGACCAGCGGTCGGTCAAGGTGCTTAAGTTCCATGGCTGAACTCTTGGATCCATTTGAGTATTATCATTCTCGCATGTCATTGCTTTGAACCCATGGACAGTCGTGAGGTTGCCGAAGGGCAGCGCGCGGGGGCCTACTCTTGATTAT
The DNA here is from genome assembly GCA_951509635.1 of Eupeodes luniger. Taxonomy (NCBI): domain Eukaryota; kingdom Metazoa; phylum Arthropoda; class Insecta; order Diptera; family Syrphidae; genus Eupeodes; species Eupeodes luniger. The sequence goes on from OX608073.1 coordinate 85,382,280, forward strand.
TCCATCATTGAATTCTTTCAGAATTCTCAGCTCCAATGGCAACTTGGTGACATTCCTGTCCTATTGATGTCTTGAATCTTCTAGCTTTTTTAGATGAGCTCGTCGATGGTTGCAGGTTAATGAGGGGTAAGATTGCCTCCATACCAGTAGTTTGTCATTCGTTCGTTTTGTCTTTCTGTCTTTCGTAGTCAATTTCTTTAACCATTGCTGGTTGAATTTGCTCAGGGCTTGCTTTTCCCTTTCCTATAAGGTATGGAGTTTCTGCTAGCAAACCGCCGAACAATACTCTCAGCGTCCCATCTTCGTCTGAGTCTTATGATTTTGTCACTAAGAATTCTAGCCTTGTCGTGCCTGGCCTTATTCTACACGACCGTCATGACGCTGTCCTGTGTGTCTACTTACTTCAAACGTAGGGAACATCCAAATAAATTGTTGGTATATCCATCGAACCAATCGAATTCCCGCTTCTACATAAAGGTTGGAAACAACTTAACATAACCTTTCGATGTCAAAAAAGGTTTAGACAAGGTGATGCGCTGTCATGCGATTTCTTTAACATAAGAATAGTGCAGAGCTCTCACGTCAAGACTAGAGGCTTTATCTTTGAAAAGTCTGTCTAAACACTAGCATAATTATGCAAATGACATTGACATAATCGGAAAAACTCAGCGTGATGTCAATGGGGCTTTTGTGAGTATTGAGGCAGAGGCGGCAAAAATGGGTGTAACAGTGTAACACTAGCGCTGAGATCAAACGAAGAATTACTCTTGGTTACCGCTGTTTCTTTGGGCTTAGAAGGCAATTGAGTAGCAAAGCCTTTTCTCGAGCGACCAAAGTGTCACTATATAAGACCCTCATTATCCCAGTCCTGCTATACGGTGCAGAAGCATGGACTGTGACAAAAGCGGATGAAAGCACCTTGGATCGTTTCGCGAGAAAAGTTCTTCGCGTGATCTACGGTCCCGTATGTATAGAAGGGGAGTGGAGGAGAAGATGGAAGGACGAGCTGTACGGGCTGTACAGCGACGTAGACTAAGCCAGAAGGGTAAAAGTCCATCGACTGAGATGGCTGGGTCACGTGGAGCGCATGGAAACCAATGCTCCAGCCCGGAAAGTCTTCGAATCCACACCCACAGGACAGCGCGGTAGAGGATGACCGTGGAAAAGGTGGCGCGCAAAAGTGGAAAGTGACCTCACCAAACTTGGAGCGCGAAACTGGAGACATCTAGCTAGGGACCGAGCTAGATGGAGAAGTTTGTTGGGCGAGGCCCTAGTTCACACAGGACTGTAGCGCCACCTTGAGTAAGTAAGTAAGAGTCCAAAAATCAAATGTTTCAAACGACAACAATCTGAAATTCAAATCCACAAAATCAATGTAAGGTTTTAACTTTCAAAATATGTGGAAAAAGCTTATATGTTACCCTGGTCACCTATGGAGTGTCTTTTTTCCTATACACAAACATAGAGCCGCAATCTAGTTTGACTTTTTATGGAGTCGTTTTAAAGGAACAAAAAAATTTTGTTCGAGTTTTCTTTTCATCTTTTCTTTATGATTCGTATGCTGTGTGTGGACCTTTCCCTCCTTTGAGTAATAATTTATTGTTTAATATTTATTACTTTTTTTTTATTTTTGGTTGGTTTGTAGTTTCCAAAAGACTTTGCACACTTTAATTTATTGCCAATAATGAAATATGATTAAGCTATTTCGAATCTTTTTATTTAAATGTGTTTTGTTTTTTTGTTTCTTCTTATTTCTGGTTAAAAATAAAAAAAGATAAATTAGCCGCATCCTGTCAAAGCGGATGTCCCTTATTTTGAATGGATTAAGTTTTTGTTGGGGTTTCGGCTGACTGATGTATGATTTATAGTATTGTGATACGTTTAAATTCTAGGAAAAATAAACTAATATTTATCTGTTGTAGAGAAATATTCAAATTTGCATTCTGTAACAAAATTCATGTTGCGATTTTTAAGAGTAGAAAAATAATAACATGTTTCATTTTTTGTCACTAAAACAACTTCCATCACATCCTGTTTCCTGAATGATTCATGAACCTCACCCCCCTTTTACACTTATTATGAAGAGGTTTTTCCCAAAAGATGTCAGAGATGTCACCATCATTACTCTGTCATCATCGTGACATGCTAATTGCTTATCAAATCCCAAGCTTATATCATTTTTCTACTCCCAGAGCTATGTACGAGTATGTATGCCAACAGAGAAATTTTCAAAAACTTTCAACGCTCACGCATATCTGCAGAAAATCCCCATTTGCTTCGGTTTATCCTTGGAAAGAAAAATACCAAACAAATAAAAAAGAAAAACAAGAAAAAACAAAATGATTGATGACTTTGTCGCATGTTTCTCATTTGTTTTGTCAGTTCTTAATGAAAATTAAACACATTGCCGCCAGTTCATGCTCGTTAACACACACCACACGCATAGAAAACAAAGACGAACAAACAAAAAACAAAAATCCTAAAAGTAGCCCACGCCGCAATCCATCATTTCGTTAGCGAAGCACCCCTGAGCAGATATAGTACCTTAGACTATACAGCGACTTATATATCCGCATAAGCCAACAGCATCGACCCCTGATTACCTACGTTGTTAATTTTTGTCAGTTTTTTTTTCTTTTTTTTTCTTTCACTGTCATCCCTCACCACCAAGTCACTAATTCGTTGGCCAATGTCATCATTAATTTTCATTAAAGTCACCTGGAGATACAGGGTCTCACATTCGAGACTTTGGACAGAGTATAAATGATTTAGTGTTCCATTCGGTCAGTCGCAGCTCCATAACTGACAATCCTTCGTCGTTGTCAATGGCAGCCCTTTGGCCAGTGTAGAGATTCATCATCCACAACGAGAGACATGTCATCCATCAAAGAAGATAAATGATGGTCTAGCCATCTTTTATAGTCCTGTCCATACACACTCACACACATTTACACAATCTGTCTTTATACCATATACGAGTACATCATACTCTTATACAAGAGAAGCATGATGCCAAACGAACGCTTGTCCTTTCATCTTCAGGTTGGGCGGCAGCAGCAGCGGCAACGATGACGATGACGGTGGTGAGCACCCGCTCCAAACGCCATCACCAGTAACCAGCAGTTGGTCAACATGTTGAAGGCTGCCTCAACGTTGACATGACATCAGACACGACTCTTCATTCCACACATCCACATCTTTTCCAGGAGTTCAATTGTAATAATAATATGTTCTTCTTATATAGACATAGAGTATAGAGATGCTCTCGGGACAGCATCTAGCATTGCCATCAGAAGTGTACGGTGTGCGGCGGCGGCGGCGCATTGCTACGTTACTCCTGCTGACGATGACGATGATGACTTTGAAAGTGGGTTTATTTCACCAGGAAAATTGATGAAAAATTCTTTTTGTTTTTCTTTAGGATTTTTGAAGCAACAATCTGGAAGGCAATATAAATTTAGTGGGTTTTAATTCCACAAATCAAATACGGGGTCAAAAGAAACTGTTGTGGGCTAAAACCGACATCAAAATTTAGTGGACTTTTGGCTCACTCATTGTGCTCCACTCACTTATTGATATAAATCAAATGTTTCTGAAATTCTTTAAAAATTGTGGACTTATGACCCATTTTCGACGCCTAAATCCCCTCGTCAACAATCTTATACATAGGTCAGTGTCGCTTAAACTAGGAAAGTCATCAGTCGATCATACGGTGCCGGTGTAAAGTGTATTAAATCCAATTTTCAACAGTTGTTACACTTGAACAAAGTGAAATAAATTGGTTTTATTTCACTTCACATACGCTTAACATCGCACCTACCCCAAATCCTATAGTCTGCTCAAGCAGAGGGGTTACACATGTACCTACCTCACCGTAAAAATAGGTTTGTCTTATTTCTCAAAATAATTTGGCTTTATTTCACTTTTTCAGAGTGCAATATGACCAAGTGCTGAAAATTGGTCTTATTTCACTTTTGTAAAGTGCAATAAGGTCAATTTTTAAAAATATATTAACATAACGGCAGATCCTGAAAAAAAAACTGAGAACATCAAGTCGACACTAACCACCTACAGTAACGAACTAGAGCCATGTCTAGTCTTGGCATGGCTTTCAAACTCGCCTGTTTCTGCAGAATGAATTTGGGTAATTCGATGTTCTATAAAGTTTGGAAACAACTTTACTGAACCTTTTGATGTCATTAAAGGTTTTAGTCAAGGTGATGCTCTGTCATCTTAATAATCGTTATACATAAGAATTGTGCAGAGCTCCCACGTCAACACTACAGTCACTATCTTCAAAAGTATGTCCGAGGAAGATCGAACAAAATTGACGGCTCGGTCAAAACGTCATCATCATGTAAAAAATAACACCATCGCTGAGATCAAACAAAATATTGGCTGAAACACAAACACGCTTCAGTTTCGGCTTCGCCTGACGTTTACGAGTTCAGCTATAGGAATTCAATGCATCACAATGAAGCTTCGACCTCTTGTTTCATTTGACAATCGTAAGAAAATAACGTAATGTTACGTAATGTGACTCCAAACGGAAGCTCTAGTTCAAATTTGCTGAACATTTGCCTTGTCTGACAGCTCAACAGCTGTAAAAAAGTCAACAAACAAAATACATTTGCCTTTGGAGGGATTCCCATTGGTTGTGTAAGCTACTTCCGCGATAAATTTAATTTTTTCGATTTCAAAACTAATATTTTTTTTATTTTGAGAAAAATAACAGTTGCTAATGACAGAAGTGCCATTTTAGAATTGGAAGTGTCATTCAAAGCAACCTCGAAGCAGGCACATAACGCAGACGAAGCCGAAGCTGAAGCGTGTTTGTGTTTCAGCCATATAGGTTTTGCTAACCGCTGAGGTTCTTTGGGCTAAGAAATTGAGTAGCAAAGCCCTCGCTCGGGCAACCAAAGTGTCGGTATATAATGGCTAAATCACAAACACGCTTCAGCTTCGGCTTCGTCTGCGTTACGGTGGGCCTGCTTCGAGGTTGCTTTGAATGACATTTCTATTATTTCATCCCTCCAAAGAGCAAATATTTTGTTTTTTTGACATTTTTTTACAGCTCTTGAGCTGTCAGACAAAAATCGAACTAGAGCTTCCGCTTGGAGTCACATTACGTTACATTACGTTCTTTTCCTTACGATTGTCAAACGCAACGTGAGGTCGAAGCTCCATTGTGATAGCATGCATTGAATTCCTATGGCTGAACTCGTAAACGTCAGGCGAAGCCAAAGCTGAAGCGTGTTTGTGATTCAGCCATAAGACCCTTAACATCCCTGTCCTTTGCATAAGGTTCAGAAGCATGAACCAGGACAAAAGCAGATAAGAGCACCTTGGGTTGTTTCGAAAGGAAAGTTCTTCGCGTCATTTACGGTCCCGTATGTTTAGACAGCGAGTGGAGAAGATGGAACGACGAGCGGTACAGGCTCTATAGCGACATAGGCTTACCCAATGGAATAAATATCCAGCGTCTGAGATAGTGCAAGAAAATCAACGATCCAGCTCGGAAAGTCGTCGAACCCACATTCACAGGACAGCGCAATCGAGAATGCAGCGGATCTTTTGGGACACAAAACTAAAAAGTGACCACACCCAACTTAGAGTGCGAAACTACAGACATCTAAGCTAAGCTAGATGAAGAAGTTTCCTGAGTATGGCCCTAGTTCACGCAGAACCTTAAGTCAATAAGTAAGCACATGGCCTTGAACTTAGTAATGATTGAAGGACTCATGTGATCTCTCGAAATGTCTGCGAAGTGATAAAAAAACCAAAACTTCAAGGCTTGTGAAATTTACCTCTTTAAGTGTCTACTTCTTAACCCATTCTCGGAGACTTCAAGAGTTGAGAAGATGCATTGAAGCTACAAATACCGATAGACGATAAATCAAAATAAGATGTCATAAAATTTACCATTATCATGTGGCAGAGCATGTTGCATGTCCAAATGGAACGAACTATATGGAAGAAGAAGAACCAGCAGCAGCAGAAGAAGAAGATGAAGAAGAAATCGACCCAGGATATGAACACGAGTGCTGTCCGCTGTCCATTTATGTCAGCAACATGATACTCTCTTTCCATCCGATATATACATGTACGTAAAGGTTTATATCCAGAATGTATACTTTCCTGAACATACATCTGGGCAAGGTATCCTTCTGATATATGTATATACGAGTAGTATCATCTCCACACAACAGAGTTTATATCAGCAAGAAAGAGGTGCGCTATGTTGTAGGCGTGTGTGGTGCATGTGGCAGCAGGAGACATAATAGGGATAGTGACATAACTGAAATGTACAAATGACGACGCCTGGAACATTGTGAAACTGTTCTCGATTTGTCCTGGTAATTTGAGAGATGCTGTTGTCGTTTGGACACATGCAAACAGAAAAGCAAGACACAAAAAAAAAGTGCCAGGATACACTACTCTGCTTCTGTGGGATGAAGGATTCTTCCTGTGAAAAAGTATTAATATAAATTATTGTTGCTTTTTGTCCTTGGTGAAAAAGAATTCCAATTCAAATGTATACAAACAATGAGAATCCTCAGCGAGAGAGTCGACATGTCGAAGTCTCTGACCCTCAATTCCATTTAATTCCATCACAAAATCATTACCACCAGTGAAAAATGCAACAGCACGATTTTAACTTCACGGTTAATACTGAGTCATAAATTCTCATCATGATTCCTTGTTGCTTGACTTACAGATAGCTAAAGTTCTGAGATTCACAAAAGTACATATACAATACATACGTGAATAGAACACAAATATATTGACTATTGAAACTGTCACTGGAACTTGCACAGTGATTTTGAGTAGTTTAAAAATCTATCTCAAAATTTTATTTGTTCTTGGTCTTTTTTCGCATGAAAAAGAAAAATTCCACATCTTTAAAAAGTGGGAGCGTGAAAAAAGACTACCGATTTAACTATAGAAAAAAGTGGGAGTGGCGAAAGGCGGGAGTTTACAAAATTTTGTTTTTTTCGTAAATTGTTACTTCAATTTGTTTCGACTGTTGTAACTGTTAAAACAAATTTTAACCTTTTTTCCATAGAACCCGGACCACTGTACTTCACACAGATCCTTTGATTCGGTCGTTTCTCCTCTGCTGAAGGAGTCAAGGAAATCGTAAAGTTTGTTTCGACTGCAAGAACTGTTAAATCAAATTTTAACCTTTTTTCCATAGAACCCGGACCACTGTACTTCACACAGACCCTTTGATTCGGTAGTTTCTCTTCTGCTGAAGGAGTCAAGGAAATCGTAAAGTTTGTTTCGACTGCAAAAACTGTTAAATCAAATTTTAACCTTTTTTCCATAGAACCCGGACCACTGTACTTCACACAGATCCTTTGATTCGGTTGTTTCTCCTCTGCTGAAGGAGTCAAGGAAATCGTAAAGTTTTGTTTTGTTTTCTGTTTTCTGTTTTCATGTATTCTTTCTTGTTTTCCTCATTTCGTGAAAATGATTTACAACGACACTAAAACTATTGTGGTTAGGTTTTTTTTTCTTATCCTCATCCTCAAAGCCTTTGGTGGATATCTTGACTTTTTCTCATGGTAATGAGCCGAACAGTGGCGGCAGAGTTTTGTTGTGATTCTGATGGCAAAACAGCCAACGAAACTTCGACGAACAAAGATATTTCTAGGTAGCTGCTTTGTCGAAGAACAAAATGAAGTGAAACAAAAATACAAAACGCGAACGTGGCAGCATTCGGGCGCAATAACACTTTCAATACACATTGCAATAAATAACCACAAATCTGATGATTTATTAGGTGAAACAAATCATAACTATTTTTTTTATTTTTGTCGTTTCTCATTTTTCCTGTTTTAATTCTGTTGAGGTAGGAAGGTGTAGATGTGTAGTGTCTTGGGGGTTTTTCGATTTAATTCGATTTGAGATTTTATTTTGCTGAATTATTGGCATTCGTGGGGGATTTATGGAGAAAATAAAACAAAAGGACATGTCAAATGTTGGCGACGGATTATAATGAGAGCGTTGACTTGACACAATATATGGCTGATGGGATAAATTAGGTTCTGTGGCGCCTAGCTTACATTGCCCTAGGTATAAACTAGAAATTGTTCTTGAAGATAAAACTGGAAAAACTGGAATGTAAAGAGAAGCTGTTTCCAGCATTTCCAGTGAAAACAAATTCGTTTTTAATCGCAATTCGATATATTTTAACAAATTCAAAACAAAATTATTTTATTTTAACTGCTCATCTTTACTCATTATATTCTAACTTTTCCTTATTCAACTCTCAATCATAATTCCACTCAAACTCTCATGCTTCTTTTTCTTCTAGGAATCGTCCAATTGCACTAACACCCCTTCTTTCCAAGGCCATGGATTAATTATCAGCTTAAGAAATGTCTCGAAGAACGAACCTTCTTAATGACTGGCAGTATGGTTTTCGCAGTAATAGGTCCACAGTGGAACAAATGTTTTACATAGTTTTAGAGGAAGTAAGATTATTGCACTTCAAATTCCAAATACATTTGATAAAATTTACCACCAAGCTCTCTTATCGAAATGATTAATCTCTTCTTCATTGGATAAGAAACTATATTTCTAACCGTTCAAAACAAGTTGTGTTGGCTGGTTTAAACTATGAAAATTATACAAAAATGCTGGTATCTCCCAGGGCTCCGTTTTGTCTCCATCTCTATTCCTTTTATTCATAAAAGATCTCTTGTCTGCCACTTCTAGTTATATTCGTTTCTAGATTAACATCCTTGTCCTTTGGATCTGGAACTTTAACGGCTGCTTATGATAAGCTCATTAAATTACAAACTCGACAGCATTGTTTGATGAGGAATTATGAACAGTGTTGAATTTAATGCTCAAGAATTCAATGATGTCTCCTATCTTTAAAGCGTTACCCACCCCACGAAATTAATTAACCTTCAGTACTCGGTATGTGTATCACAGATCGCCTCTTATGGAGTGATCACATATTGGACATTGCCAAAAATGCTGCTAGGTGATTAGGATTTCTACGACGACACGGTGGAAGAAATGTTAAGCTCTTCTAAACTGGCCGTAATTTACAAATCTTTCATTCGTCCAAAGTTTGAATACAATTCGCATATTTGGACAGGTGCCCCTTAAACAAGTTTATGTTTTAGTCTTTTAGAAAGGATCCAAAGAAGAGCTTTGAAAATGATGTTTATTATTATAATTCGTTAATACTAACGTTAACAATTCTTATAAATATAAAACATACTTAAAATCTAAAAAACCAGACTGCTGAAAAACATTTATCTGCATTTTATACTTTTTATATTACCATTTGGTGAATTAATACAAGAGTGAATATTATTGTAGATTTCAATTAATTGATTTAAGGGGCTATGTCCATTGTACACCATAGTAGATCTACTAAAATAAGTATTCAATGGTTTCTGGAGTCTTATACTTGAACGACTAAAACTAAAGTTTAAACTATAGGGTGATTTTTTTGAGGTTAGGATTTTCATGCATTAGTATTTGACAGATCACGCGGGATTTCAGACATGGTGTCAAAGAGAAAGATGCTCAGTATGCTTTGACATTTCATCATGAATAGACTTACTTACTGCCACAACGTCGAATTTTCAGTGAATGGGCCCTAGAAAAGTTGGCAGAAAATCCGCTTTTTTATCGACAAATTTTGTTCAGCGATGAGGCTCATTTCTGGTTGAATGGCTACGTAAATAAGCAAAATTGCCGCATTTGGAGTGAAGAGCAACCAGAAGCCGTTCAAGAACTGCCCATGCATCCCGAAAAATGCACTGTTTGGTGTGGTTTGTACGCTGGTGGAATCATTGGACCGTATTTTTTCAAAGATGCTGTCGGACGCAACGTTACGGTGAATGGCGATCGCTATCGTTCAATGCTAACAAACTTTTTGTTGCCAAAAATGGAAGAACTGAACTTGGTTGACATGTGGTTTCAACAAGATGGCGCTACATGCCACACAGCTCGCGATTCTATGGCCATTTTGAGGGAAAACTTCGGAGAACAGTTCATCTCAAGGAATGGACCGTTAAGTTGGCCACCAAGATCATGCGATTTGACGCCTTTAGACTATTTTTTGTAGGGCTACGTCAAGTCTAAAGTCTACACAAATAAGCCAGCAACTATTCCAGCTTTGGAAGACAACATTTCCGAAGAAATTCGGGCTATTCCGGCCGAAATGCTCGAAAAAGTTACCCAAAATTGGACTTTCCGAATGGACCACCTAAGACGCAGCCGCGGTCAACATTTAAATGAAATTATCTTCAAAAAGTAAATGTTATGGACCAATCTAACGTTTCAAATAAAGAATCGATGAGATTTTGCAAATTTTATGCGTTTTTTTTTTTTTTAAAGTTCTCAAGCTCTTAAAAAATCACCCGATACCAAGAACTGATGGTGATGAAACTTGTCAAATTATTATTCAACAATAAAACAAAATTGTAAGTACTTCCTATGACTTGTTAAAGAAGGAAGGTTTATGATAGAAAGTCTTTGTGAGTAGGGCGGTAATATATGAACATTATGAAACCACGCAAAAATCTTTTCTGAATAGCTTCGAGTCTTGTGACATGTACGGCGGGCGGCGTAGTAAGGTGACCATACATATTCCAGGACTGGTCGCACAAATGAATCAAAAAGTAATTTTAAAACATATGGATCACGGAAATCACGACCAAATCTCAATGAAACCCAGAACTTTATTTGCTTTTCTTACTATGAAGTTAATATGTCAGAAAATACATATGTATGTATACTCTAATTAAAGGACAAGAATCAAACATGTAACTAAAAACGATTGGAATTTTTCTGAGTGCAAAACTCATGGTTTTATATTTGTCAATATTTAAAACAAGACTATTTTTGTTGAACCATTCCCTAAATAATCTAAAGTCTTCTTGCAAGTGAAAGTCAGATGTAGAGTTGAGTTGATAAAACTATAACCGAAACATTTACATCATACCTTACAATGTTCTATCTATAGCCAGTTGTATTTCCTCTCAAAACAATTCAGCCTTATGCTTGCTCTTCCAGGAATGCTCACCAGTTTATCCTTTAAAATCAATTTCGAGGTACTTTCAAGAAGAGAGATATTCTTTTTTTAACCGCACGTCGAGAATGTGAAATGCTTTACCCAACTATATGTTTTTCTCTCCCATTATTGTATTCAAAATTTTAACACTAATGTGCACCGGTAACCCCTCCTAAATCCTTCCCTATTTCATAACACTCGAACTGTTTTAAAACGTAAACATGTAAAGGGTATTCATTACCCTTTACCCTAGATCATTTCATTTTTTCATAGCTTATCGCCTTTACTTCAAACTCCATTCAATGAATCATTGCTTCAATATCAGTATTAAAAAAACTTTTTGACGATTTCAAAAAAGTAAGGTTAGTGTTTTTAAACTTCCAAGCTTAAGATCAATCTCAGAAGCCCGGACACAATTCATATCCAACAAAATCGGACAACCTTTCTGTCAAAATGCTCTGATTATTTTCTTTTAATTTCTTACACGCTTGATGAAAATTCTGTTTTGTAAGAATGTCTTCACTTTCTGAGCCAAACAGAAGCAACACAAAGATATCTGACATTGCATAAAGAAATCATCACAATAAAAATCATTTAAAATTGTCCCAAAAATTGACAGTTGCTTCCCACTCACCGTGAAATTGACGACCTTTAAATAATCTTTCAAGAATTAATTCCTTTCAAAATCTAAGCCATTGATGGTCTTTGGAGACATAATGACAAGTGACAAAATTTATCTCTGCAATCAATTCGAAAAACAAAGCTATCTCAACACAGCATAACAAAAATCACCGACAAAAGATGAAACATGACAACTTCAACGACACAAACGTCAGATTAAAATTAAACGCAGCTGTTCGCTCTAAATTTGATCTTATCCATCATATTACAGAATGTTGTCAATCAAGTGAAGTGTAGTGCATAGTCTAGGTACATTTCTTTTGTATGTGTATAAAAATCAACTGACAAAAACCATTACAGTTCAGAGGAATATTGTCAAAGATAAGATCTTATTGGTCTCTCTTTTTTTAAAGTCGGTGTGGTATATCAAATATTCCTTTCTATCTATTTTTTGGATATTAGTCCTTTTGTTTGCTTTTTTGTGAAATTCATGGTGAAACTAATTTCAACTATCAACACACACCTTTGCATCCGCTGCTATTGTTGTTTTCAGTTTGGAGTGGATTTCGCAAGGATTACCCAAGTTTCTTTTGTTCATATTGTAAAACCGCACAAAAGGATAAGTCCTTTGAGGATATATTGCTCTTCGCAATGTTGACAGACCACAATGAATTTTTTTCTCACATCACTTGACGCGCAGGTATATCGGTTTAAATAAAGGTGAAGTAGGACATTCAAACCTTCTTCTAGTGGAACAATATCCTGCACAAGGATTCACGGTTTATTTTTTATTTTATTTTTTGACTGTTTGTTCAGTAGTCTGGCAGTAATGATCATAATTATGTTCCTCTTTATATTTGAACCTTCTACTTGAAGACAAAAATAGGGCACTCAAGGATTTGATTCGAAATTTAATGGAAACTATAGATAAGGATGGTAGAGAATAAGAGCAGGATTTTTAAATTGAATGTATGAAATGGAACATCTCAGAGTCTTCAGTTTCAGATGTCATTTAAGAAAATCAAAACTGACTTTTATGATTACAAAATTGTTTGTGAATTTTTGTTAAAAAATTGTATGTCCTTCAGCTTTGAATAAATTTTGTTGATATACATTTAAGAACTAACAAAATTTAAATAGAAGGTAGAACAAATGTCATAACATCACCCTATCTATTGAAAAATGGTGAGTTCTTCGCATTATAACTTAACATTTGTGAAGATATTTATTAACTTCCCATAGGAAGTTATTGTAATCGGTCCGATTTGTCTAATTGAAAATTTTGACATTTCTCGACGTTTCAAGGCCCCTAGAGTCGAAATAAAAGATTTTTAGAGAGATGTCAGTGCATGCGTGTGTAGGTACTTACGTTCGTACGTCCAATTCCATACGTACGTATCGCCTTCAAATAAATGTTGTTATACAGATAATAATGCAGAAAGATGCAGAAAGGACTTTACAAAAAATTGCGTGGGTGTTTTTTTTACCATAGCAATTTAAAAACAAAGGTTAAAATTTTGGTTTACCCAAAATATCTCACGAACCAATAACGCTAGCGAGTTGAATTAAATTTTAAATTATATATTATGACGTGATACCAAACTAGTATATTTTTGGGAAAAATTAAAACTAACGGTTTTTTTATAAATAAAAAAAAACTTAAAAACAAATATTTGTCACCTCGAATATTTTATAGGGCCCATACACTACGCAAACACGTTTGTTCAAACGTGTGTTGGAGCAAACATAGTTTCGCCACACACTACACAAACATGTTTGAGAGATATTACTTTTTACACACCACAATACCGGTAAACTTTTATAAAGTTCAATGAATTCAGTCCAAAAAATGTGTTCCTCTTGTTTTTTCATGTTTACTCTATGAAAATTGTCATCGGTTTGAGCAAAATTCAATACACACCACACAAACATGTTTGTGCAGGCACGGAAAATTCAAATTTTTTTGATTTTGTTCAAACCGCTTGCACAAACACGCATCATCGCTACACACTACTCAAACAGTTTGCACAAACATTTTTACAACAACAAAACACATTCGTTTGCTCAAACAGTTTGTGTAGTGTATGGGCCCTATTACGAACAAAAAATGATTTTATCTCCAAAATAATTTTGTACAATAACAGTAACGTTTTTGACACCTGGTAAAATTTTGAGAAAAATAGGATCGACAGTTTTTTTTTATAAAAAATAAAAACCTAAAAAACATTACTAAAAGTTCGTAAAAAACGATTTTTACCCAAATATCTTTTCAAAAATTTGAGATTATGGCTTCAAACTAATTTTGTCTTATAAGAAATATTGTTTTTAACATTCGGTGAAATTTTGAGAAAAATCGAATTGACAGTTTTTTTTTACAAAAAAATAAAAAGCTAACAAAAATGAAAAAAACTTAGTAAAAATTTACTTTCGACTCAAATATCTTTTCAAAAATTAAATATAGTGGCTTCAAACTAATTTTTTCACAGAAAATATTGTTTTCGACATTCAATACATTTTTTATAAAAATCCAACAGTCCGTTTTTTCATAAAAAATTAAAATCTACAAAAAATAGTACGCAAAATTAGTAAAAATTGATGTTCAGTTCTTGATATCTCGTGAAAAATAGAAGATATTGACTTTAAATTACTTTTATTCATCCAATTTGTTATTGTTTATATAAGAAACTAGCGGCCCGTCGCGTCGCGGCTTCGCACGGGTAGACATAAATAGGTACAGATATTTAAGTTATAAGCATGCTTATTAAAACGACCATGAATCACTAAATTATAAAACATTTTTTTGTCCTATCATTAATACAGCATATGCGATGAAAAACATTTGATGGCTAATTTTTTTACACCTTCGGTTGGTTTTAATAGGAATTTCTAAAGATTTCTATAGTAATCTAGTACTAAATACACCCTATGTTACTCAGTGATAATGTAGCTTACTAATGAAAAAAGAATTATTAAAATCGGTCCAGTACTTTTAAAGTTTATTCGTTACATACAAAAATACAAATCTTTCCTCTTTATAATATTATTATTAGTGTAGATTAGTGTAGATAAAAACTTTTGAGAAATGCAACTAAAATTGGTAAAAAGTTGATTTTCGACTAAAAATCTTGTTTTCAAAAACAGATAATTTATAGATACAAAAAAAGTTGATTTGAATCAAAAAAATTAGACCAGTTGTTCTTGAGATTCAAACAAACAAAAAAACAAACTCTTCCCCTTTATAATATGAGTAAAGATTAAAATATTTAAATAAAATAAACATGCCATTCAAAGGATACGTTTACAAAAGTAGGTGGAATGAGTCAATAATTCCGTTTATTACTTCAAAAATAAAAGAAAAAACAGAACATAAATAAGAACGTTTACTCTCAATACTCGATCTAGTTAAGTTAGTCTGTTTTGATAAGGTAGAAGATCGTTGGTATTAAACCATTCTTACCTCCTCAGCGCAAATCTCAGAAATCTCTTTTTGAAGCAGTTCTTATCTGGATTTATGACAGGAATAATTTGTTGCCAAGGGGTGCCTATTGTTTCGTTTTTTTTGTTTCGATAATTATTGTTTAGTTTTTGTTATAATTATTTACGTTCATTTCGAAAACGTTTCTTTTTTTTTGTAGGTACTTTGTTTCGAATTCATTTCGTTTCAATATTATTTCGTATTTCTTCTTTTGTTTTTTACTTGTTTCGCTTTTACGTTACATCTTTTATGTATTACTTATTTCGTAAATGGTTGTTTCGCATTTTGTCTCTATGTAAATGTATTTTTTTGGAATTCGATTTTTTTGTTATCGGTTAGTTAGTTTATAATTGATTGATTGGCAGTCGTCGCGTGCAGTTCGCTTAAGAAGAATATTACCAATTAAATCTTAAATTATGGAATCTTATTCCATTTGCAGTACATTTAAATCAAAGAGAGGAGGTGAAAAGCTTAATTTTGAGGGATTTTCCTATGATCTATTTAAAGAAAAGAATGAAAAGTAGCAGATGTATTATCAAAAATTAAAGATTGTGCTAAAAGAAGCGCTAGTAAAAGTAGTAAAATAATTCAAGATAATGTCGCGAGTTGTAGTTTATTTCGACTTCAATCATTTCGCCACTGTTTCTTTATTTTTGTTTTCATTTGCGCGAATTTTAACGCCTTTAGGTTCTTTTCATGCACAAAAATGAAAACAAAAATAAAGAAACAGTGGTGAAATGATTGAAATCGAAATAAACGAAAACGAAACAATTGAAGGCGAAACAAACGTAAGACGAACTAGTTCCAAAGCGAAATGATCGAAAAAGAAAACAATAAAAACCGAAATGAAATTAAAACAAAATACATACAAAATAAAATAAAAATTGTCGAAACAAAACAAAACCAAATAATTGAAAAGAGAAACAGTGAAATGCGAAACAATAAAATGCGAAACGATTAAAACCAAACAATTAAAAAACGAGAGATAAAAGACGAAACGTACCATACCCGTTGCCAAGGCCTGAAAAGCGAATTCAACAATTATTGGAAAAAATAATATTAAAACTGCTTTATAAGAAAAGGACCAGAAAATAAAAAAATGTTTTGATTCCGTCTTAATCCAATCAAGAATTCAATTAGCCTTATTAGTAATTATGTTTATGTATTGTGAGAATTTCATTTTTTTATCAAATAACGCATCAAGGACAGACATAGCATTTTCACGAAATATTGATACTCCGCCAAACAAATAATCTATTATAAGAAATAACACCGAAAGCTTTCTTGTTTCACACTTATCAACATAAAGAAGCTTCAAACAGTTACGAACACTGCAAATCAAAATCGAGTTAAGATCACATTGGATTTCTTTTCAATCACATGTACAGTTTTGAAATTAGTAACATCGATTGAATGATGCACTTAGAGTGCTACAAGACAGACGTTAATCGTTTATTAAAATAAAGAGAATAAAGTCTAAATGACTTACTTGTATAATTCTAGACAAAACTTTGAACTTGCTTGATTCGCAACCATTAAAAAATACAGAATATATGTGATTTGGAACGATCATTGTTTTAACATTAAAACATAGTGATTCAAAATAAAAAGACTCATAGAGTTTAGAAATAACATCTAATCTAATAATATGTCTGTAATTTTTAAGTTTGTCGTTTTAATTTGTTTGTGTAAAGGGACTATAAAGGAACTTTTTTGAAACATTAAAAAGGGTACACAAGGGAAATGACAAATGACTTACGACAATTTTCAGAATAGTAGATGGTATACTATCAGGACCTGGAATACAAGTATCATCAAGATAAGTTACAAAATGTGCAATGTTGTCACTATTAATATTAAAGTTCATATCAGTCATGTAAGTAAGTGTCAATAGATCAAAGTCCTGGGCTATCACGTCAGTTTTATCATAAGTTGAAATATCACAGTTTAACATATCACAGCTTAAAGTATCACAGATGTACATAAGTATCAGGATTGAAGACACTTTTTAAGAAGTCAGAAAAAAGGTGAGTTATAACTCATGGATAACAGAAACAAAATACACAACAGCAAAATATGATTTTTGTTTTGCATAAATCGTCGTGGATTGTGACAATTTTTAAGCCACCTTGTATTTTTCTACTTGTTACCATTTGCTATATATTACCTAGTACACAAGTTAAATAAGTTTTCATATGCCCAAGAGCAATCAAAGTAATGTTCAAGCTAAATTTACGTGTTTAATTCACCGCAATAATATTGTTAATTTATCATTTAACGTGCCAAGGCAATTGATTTAACTCAAATCGAAAACATTATATCTACCTTTACAAAAAAAAAAGGCAGTGCAACGCTTTAGCCACCTTAAGACATTTTTACAACGTTCGTTGCGTCGACGACCAACAACCAACGACCAACGACCAAAGATCCGACGACAGCATGCCTAACACATTTTCTCCATTTTAAATGCCTATCAACGCCATCTGTGCAACAACATTCTGTCAATAATTGGCAAATGTTAAAGTGGTCCGACCCAATACTGCCACGAGTGCAATCGATATCTCTATACATACAATATAATATTATCCAATTGAAGAAAGAACATAATTCCGCTGCTGCCTCTGCATCCTACAGCAAGCCAACCACCGCCGTGATTTGTCATAGAATGCAATTTGTATAGTTTCTCACAATCACCGCTGCCGCCAAAGTTTCACTTGAAGCGGCATGTATCTTATACAGTATCTCCCACTTTCAGCAGCGGTAGCTACAGAGTCAGCACTCAGCACTGCGTCTCCAAACACAGCTTTTCACTCGTTGCGTTGTTGCTGATGCTGATACTGACAATGACGACAATGAGTATTGTGATAAATGTGCAATGTCTGCACTGGAGGCAAATTTTACGAACTCACTGCACCGAATGGAACTTTATTAATTAATCTTTTACAGGACCACAAGCGCAAAGTATCAATGTTAAACATGCTTGCCATTTGCCTCCTTCTTCGTCTATCAACGGCAGCATTTAACAGGAATGGGATGTGAAATTCACCGAATGGGTCGCATGTAATTGCTGTGCGATGAGCACAAGGGTGATAATAGATTATCATACGTTATAATGACGGATTTAAGTTCAGCTGGATATAAGTTTAAAACTTTTTGAAAAAGAAAACTCTAAATTTTGGGCCTAAAATAAGCTAAGGCGATCTCAAGAATCTCAGATACTTGAACTTTACTGATGAGCAACGTTTTCTCGTTATAATCCTTGGATTCTAAAGCTCAATTTTCTACGAAGGCATTTTGATAGTTTGGCATCAAGCTCTCTCATCGATAATGCTTGCATTGGTTTCGTTGAATCTATTTTTCGTTGGATTAGTTATTGGTTTTTGGACCGTTCAATACAGTAATATTGGAAGGGTTCAAATCTGATATCCACATATTAAACGCTGATGTGCTCCAACCAAGGTGATCGTTTGATATGCTTGACAGCAATGTAAAATGTGTAAAATGTATTGCTTCTTATTCTAGTTATGTGCTTCATAAACCATCTCTTGTGGAGTGAGCACATATTTGAAGTCGCCAAAAAACGCTGTTAAGTGCTTATGTTTTCTCCGACGCTGTAAGAGGTTTTTTATCTCTTCTATAAAGCCTTTATTCGACCGAAACTTGAGTAAACCCCCATATTTGGGCTGGTGTTCCAATAACCCACTTTAAGATTTTAGACAGAATTCAAAATTGAGCTCTTATCCGTTTCTTTTTGGAATATTTACAATTTACCCTTAAACCCAATTTCAGACGTACTTTGAAGTACAGAGATTTATTTTTTAGTCGCACTGCACGAATGTGGGATGTGTTTACCTGGCTCAATCTTTACCAACTATTGCAATGTGCAGACATTCAAAACCAATGTGCATTGGTGTTACTCATCCTATCCGCCTTTCCTGAATTCTCGCACTTTATTTGGTCATTATAAGGATATGCATTGCATAATCCCTTAAGTGGGCGTAGAAAAATTAAATATTAGTTATAATTAAATACAAATAATGCATTTACTTTTTGGTTCAGTTAAATCAAAATTGATTAGGTCTAGTAGGTATCAAAAAATACTATGGTAGATCTATACTAATATTATAAAGCTGAAAAGTTTGTTTGTTTGTTTGAACCCGCTAATCTCAGGAATTACTGGACCGATTTGAAAAATTCTTTCAGTTTTAGATAGACCATTTATTGAGGAAGGCTATAGGCTATATGACATCACCCTAAGTCTAACACGAGCAGAACACCAATAAAGAATGTTTCAAATTGAGATTGTTTTCCTTTTGAGAGCTTAGGCATACAAATGGTCAAATGGTTTTCAGTGCAAAACAAAAAGGTTTGTTTGCTTTAAATTTCATATTTATTTTCATTTCACATTTTTTGTACGACGACTTCAACATCAAATCTAATTTTTCTACTATCCGATCTTAATTTTACGCATTTGTTAATTTTGTTCCTGTTTATTTGTTAAACAAAACTTTATGCCTTATTTTTTTTTACGAAAACCTAAAAGCCCTTTAAAATACAAAGAAAATTGAATGGCAAAGAATATGGCTCACATTTAATTTACGCAAGTGACGGGTAATAAATTTTCTAACCAACAAGTGGCCGACAGGAAAGGAATATTTAAAAAAAAAGATATTACAACCGACACATACTTTACATAGACAAGAAGAAGTGGGAGCGGGAGAGAAGGGTGTTTTTCAGTAATGGGTACAAGTAATAGGTATACGGAATATTGCTGCGACTCAAAAGTCACGAAGCGACGCGACGGCTATTCAATGTCTTAAAATGTAACCATTTACAAAAAGTTTGCTCTAATTTACTCTGTCTAAATAATGAATTGCTAGATAGACGGAAGACTGAAGAACTGGAAGACGGCCTGAATGGAGCCTTAAGCATACCAAATCTGCATGGGTTCATATATAACCCGCGAAAAACATTGCAGAAACGTGTTGCCAAAAGTGGCTTGGTGTAAGTGTGCACAATTTAAACTCTTTGTATCGTGAAACTATGCGGTTACCAAACGTTTAATAAATCAATTTTGGAATGAGCTGTGTAACATGTTACTGATGCGTCTTGTTGAAACCACAGTTCTTGTTCATCATGTTTCTTCAATTGAAGAACGAAAATGACAGCAATCAAAGCTCTACAGATCTACATTGACTGTTACGTTCTGTCCAGCATATTTTTTAAGAAAGTACGGACCAATTATTCCACCAGCCCATAAAGCACAGCAGACAACAAAGTTTTTGTGGACGTAACGGGGTTTCAAAATACACTTGAGGATTGACATCACTCCAAATACGTCAGTTTTGTTAAAAGACGTATCCATTCAACCAAAAGTGAGCTGTATCGTTAAACAAAATACGTACGATACGTATTTCGAACACAACACAATTTTCAAAATAAATTTGAACAATTTGAAGCTATGTTCAGGCGTCAGTTAATTTATGTTGAAATGCCAAACCCTGCTAAAAATATAAATCACTTGACAGCTGACAAAATGGTCGCCAGTTAAAATAGTGTTGCCAACTAAAAAAAAAGTTTCCCAACAAAATGTTTTACATCTATAACATTTTTTGACATACAACAAAAACAAAAACACCTCTCATAACTAAAACTGTTAAAAAACCTTCACGTCTAAATTCACCTCCTCTAAACAAATCAGCATGTCCATACGACCGAATTTGTACACGGTTTGAATAAAATATTCATTAAAAATTATCAAACAAATTCTTGACAGATTTCCCGCGTGAATGTCCTTTTTTTGTCCCTTTTTTGTCATTTTACTTTTCTTTTTTTGAGTTGTTGTTCACAATCAATTCTGTTTTTATGCGAACGAAAACGAGTGTGTGACAGTCTTTTGATATGACAACGCTCTTGATATGTCATCATGTCTTCGTTGTGCTGTCGGAATTTCATTCGGAAATGAATCCCGTCTTGAATAATTTTTGACGCCTACAATCCACGCCTCCTGGTTATTCTGGTTTTTTTAACCGCGTTCGGCGTAGCTCGACGACGACGGCAGCGTTCAGGGGTATGAAACATTCATATTCCCACCCTGTTTCCTGTTGACGGGTACATATTTTGTGTGCTCGATTATTCAAATAAAAAAAAAACAAGCACAAAAAGAGATTGAGTGAGTGAGTGACAGCTACACTGAAAGTAGACACGTTATTTCGTCGTTTTGTGCATGTGTGTGTGTGTGTTTTATTTTTATTATTATTATTTGTACAGAGCTCCAAGGAAACAGAATAAGATGGATTGTCTTTTGCAGGGAGATGATTTTTTCACACAGAAAACGAAAAAGAAAAAGAACAACATGCCAAAAGGATTCCCAAAGTGAGAATATGTGTTTCAAGGAAGTTACACAAAAGCATAGTATACGTAGAATGATTTTGAAGACAGCAAGAAAAAAAAATATATAAAGGAATATAACACCAAGTGAAACCCCGAAGCACGAAGGAAACTCGCAAATGACAGCTACCCCGCTGAAAGCTGTCAGAAAGAACAAAACGTACATTATCGTATGACATATCATTATTATTATTATTTTTCTTTTATTACTTATCTTGACGTTGTGTTCCTACTTCTGCTATCACGAATATGTATTGAAAAAAAGAAAATAAAAATGGGGCCATCAGCGAAAAGAACTCAATAGACAATACAATAAAACAAAAATAATAATAATAATCAGAGTAGCTGAAGATGAACATGAAGAAAAAGACAAACTATACAAGAGCTATATGACAATGAGTGACAGCTAAACGGGTAGATAAATACAAGAGGTAGGTACAAAGTAGAAAGCAAGTGGAAACAGGAGCTGACATCGCCTGTGTTGTCCTCTTGATAGTCATCCAGAGCAACATCACAGGCAGTTGTCATTCAATTTTTCTGTCAGAACTGGGAGATAGTTCGTCTCATATTCAACAAATAAGGATAATGACGGTTTTAAAGGGTGTTTAAGATTTTGAAATTGGTAAGAGGCATATTTGAACTAAATAGTTGGAATAGAAGTAAACTTAAGAATGAGTTATGTTGCTCATGACGGGAGACCGGTGATTTCAATGATGCTAATTCTCTAATGAAGTCTTAAGGTAGAACATTTATAATCATAATGTGCACAAGGATAAAGGAGGTCTTTGTCATAAGCTAAACAAATTGTCTTTCCCGAACAAAACTTATAAGTCAGTCATAGTTTACTCAACTGTGAAATTAATTATATTATTTTATAAAAAGGGACAACATCGTTTAGCGAATAGTCTTAAACCTTTACTATTTTACTTATTTCTCACAAAATATCAATTTGAAGATCTTAAAGTTGGGACTTAAAAAAGAAATAAATAACGTAAATACTCCTTAGCCCTAGTTGAGAAAAGGAAGTACAGAAACACAAGTTGTGTGTCATTTTATTGCGCAGGAAGTTATTTTCATAGATCGAAAGAAGGCTAATCAGACTGTTCACGCTACAACCCTAAACAATTGCAAAAACGTAGAAAATCTTTTGGTCGTACTTACTTACTTAAGGTGGCTCTACAGCAATTAAACGACCTAGGCCTCAACCAACATGAGTCTCCGGCTAGCTCGGTCCCTAGCTAACTGTCTCCAGTTTCATAAGCCCAGTTAGTTGAGGTCCTCTACCACCTGTGTCCTCTATCACCTAAGCAGCGGTTTTTCTCTATTGCGCCTTTCGCTCGAAGACTTTTCGGACTGGAGCGTTGATGTCAAATAGCTCTACATGACCCAACCATCTAAATCGTTTGACTTTAATTCTTTTGAGCGCGATCAGTATCGCTGAACATCGCTTCTCCACTTTCTCTGTGCAGACGGGACCAAAAACCACCTGAAGTATTTTTTTCCCGAAGCATTTTAAGACAATCTCATCTTTCTTTGACAAGGTCCAAGCTTCAGCGCCATATATGAGAACCATGGTGTTAAGTGTCGTATAGAGGGTGACTTTAGACTTTACTTCTCAATTACCATCGATTTTCAAGAGTTATTCTCCATTTGATTTCAGCTGGTGATTCTATGTTTGAATTTAGAGCGGTGCCCAAGTAGAGTTCTTAACTATACCTCAAAGTTATAGCTGTACATGGTGACTTTTTGTCCCAGACGTCGCGTCGTCGTGCAATATCCTTTTTTGACCACTAAACACATCTTCTCCGCTTCCGTTGCAATGTCCAAAAACGCACCACTAACTTCATGCTTTGATCTTCACATTATGTCAATGTCGTCGGCGTATCCGAGTAATTGGACGATATCCTTTAAAAGATTGTGCCGACGATTGAGTTTTGCACAATTCTTTCCAAAAAGATGTTGAAGAAGTCGCATGAAAATGCATCGCCTTGTCTAAAACCTTTTTTGACATCAAAAGCATGGGTGAGATCTTGTCCGACCTTAATAGAGCACTTTCCATCCTCATTCTGCACAAAAGGACAATTTTGACAGGGATGCCAAAAATAGACATTGCTCTGTAAAATTCTTCTTTATAGATGATGTCGTATGCGGCTTTAAATTCAATATCTTTCGATTTATAATTTATTAAATACATACATACATGAAATCATGTTCAAGATTCAATTCAGTATGGCAACACTGATTTAATGAATTTTCTTAAATTTGAAAGTATAGATGTAAAATTAAGCCCAAATTAAGCAAGAATCCAAAAATGATGTACATTATAACAGTTCTGTTTATTAAAGTACAGTATTACAGAAAGAGAAACATTTACTTGTTGGTATACTTCGGGCTCCTAATACTCGTTGGTCCTCGAACATTATAATAATAATATTTTGTAAATCAAAAGTAAGTAAGTAAGACTGTATAATTGAATAAAACCTGTTAACCCTTTGTTTCCAAGTGGTTTCGCTGTGGAACCGTAAAATTGATGCTTCTATGATATTTTCCTAGAGGTTTCATGATATTTACCATTTCATTAGAGCAAATAGTAATTGACACCTTCGAGAACAGAGGCTTAAGGCCTTGCGAAGAGTTTTAAATTTCATTTTAAATTTGCCATAGGAGTTTATTGTAGTCGTTCCTATTTGTCGAATTGAAAATTACTTTTTACGACCTTTCAAGATTACACAGAAGTATAAAATAAAAAAAAAAAAATAATGAATCAAAAAGTTGAACAAAAATATTTTCACCTAGAATATTTTACGAACTAAAATGATATTACATCTAAAATAACTGTATGCATCGAAGATTAACGTGTTTGACAGTTTAATTTTGTATTTTAAATTGACATAACTCGAAAATGTTGCTAACAATTAAAGATAAAAGCTTCAAGCTAATTTTATCTTACGAAACAACATTGCTTTCAACTTTAACATGATTTTTAACTCTAATATCTGAAGAATCAATGAAAGTATTGACTTCAAAATTATATCATTTATTACAAAATATTGTTGTAAACATTATGTAAATTTTTGAGAAAAGGCAACTGGTAAAAGTTCAAGAAAAGAAAGATACTGAATTCTAAGTATGTGTCATTTCAATCTTAAAATTTCTAGACAGAAAACAGCTTAAACCTAAATAACATATTCTTTCTACAAAAGTATTCCATTTAAAATTTTTCACGGGTCCTAATAGGGGTTTTAATTTTTTAGGTCAGGGCAAAGCTTAAACTGTCAAACAAAAAACTGAAAAACTCTAAACGTTCAGAGCTTCAAATTTTGTTCGCTCTATGAACGCAAAATAAAAAAAGAGGCTGGGATGCAACCCACACTGTTAACTTCCCATTCCGTCTGCCGATTTGTCTTGCTTAAAGGTTTTCGTATTTTGTTAAAAAAGTTGTCAATTGAATTATTCTGAACAAATACAAATTACCGACAATATTTTACATTATGATGAAATAGTTTGATTTCAAAATATATTTTTCTTAATGAGATTTTTAGTCGAAACCCAATTTTTACCAATTTTAGTACTTTGCGAACTATTTTTTGTAGATTTAAATTTTTATGAAAAAACTTTTTTGACAGTTGACACAAAGTTGTCATTTTTTTTTTCATCTTTCTAAATGTCCATAGCACAAATTAATTTTTTCCTCAGCCAAAACTGTAAAAACATTTATTTTTAACTCTTTCTTATTGACTTCTTCCTTGTTCACAAAAACTGTAAAAATGTTTCTTCCTGGTAAAAAATTTCTCCTCCTACAGCAATATACAAATGCCTGTCTGTCGATTTTTTTAAAATTTGCCAATTACTTTTTTGACAGTTGTTACTAACAAATAACGACATAATCCTTATAATAAACTATCTGTCATGGACAAACTGTATACTAAGTGCTGCGTCTTGCAGCAACAAGGCCGTTCGTCGGCGACGACGTTCGTCGTCGTAGCCGTCGTTGTCAGTCGCGTCATCGTCTTAGTCGATGGTGTGTGTAAGTGGTAAATGGTATTGCAAGTGCTCTTGGAATTTCTCTTTTAACAAAAATGGAATGAATAAAGGCGAAGGCAAGGGCAAAGACAAACCCCATGCAGAGTTGCCTCTTGAGAAGGAGGGAGAACGTGTCGCCTGTGGTGCAAGTGCAAGCTCAATGATGATGAAGATGAAGTCGATTTCGATTCCATCGCATTGCCGTAGTGTATCGGTTCGGTATTATATAGCAGTCCCACAATCCAAACTCCCAGAGGATGATGTCGATACGATGCATACAAGTGCAGCATACTCATATCTGCTAATGTGAATCAGCAAAAATATCTTTGAAATTTCTGGGCAATTTTTTCCCTTGTCATTTAATAAAAGCAAAACAAAACTACCCTCGTCCTTGTCATATAAGACAATAAGGACGAAACATGAAGCATACATAACAGCTAACGAAGGAACAACACCAAAAAAGATCAATTGAACCCTGGAACACAGACGAGTGCACAAAGTTCAAGCTAATTCTGTTTGATTAACACGATATGACATAACTGACATGACAATTTTCGATCCCTGTCGCCCATACCCACAGCTGGAGTAATTCCCATTGACTTACACGTCGTTCCCACTGAGCGAGTATCCTTCTTTGATGGTGTCAAATTGCTTTTGAGGGCTCTATGCTTTATATGATGGCAAACGTAAAGAACAAGGGTAACGGGAAACGAGGAAAGTGGACTTCTCCAAGTGGATTCATTGAACAAAAAACCATTGCCAGGGAATATTTGACCGAAATTATTTTGACGTCTCTCTCGAGAGCGAGAGATCAGATCGAGGATGATGTGGCAGGCGACATTTATATACATGGACAGTGGACAGGACAGGACAGGAGGACAACATACAAACGCGACCGAAACGGACAGCATTACACACAACATTTTTGAGTAGGTACACTACCTACCTACTTTCTCCGGACCCCAATATCTTCCAGCCCGATTGCGACATCACATCAGCAGCGTGCCTGTGACTGTGCCTGTACATAGACTCGGATTCGGATTCAGAGTGGGTCTGGGTCGACAACGACTACTACGAAGAAGACGACCGAACGATGCCGACGACGACGACGATGTATATATGATTTCTCGAGCGAGCGCTTTTCTTGATGTTTTTCTCGCTTCCTTTTGGATTGGGAACGCTTGGCTGCGCTGCTGGATGACTAAAGTCACTTCTCTCTATGTGTCGGTCGTTCTTTTGGTAGTTGTTTCTTTTTTGTTGTCATTTCCTTCATTTTACGAAGCATAAATTCAAAGTGAGTAAATTTAATGTGACACTTTACAAAACACGAGTATTTTGTCTTCGAAATTGGCCTCGAATGCGATGTTAATGCGTTTCGACATATTTGTCAGAGTGTAACATGCGGGGCGAAACGACAAAAAATAAATATGAATCGTGACAGTTGTTGAAATGGAAATCATGTTCGATGGCCTGGGCTGGCAGGCACTGGGATGGGATGGGCGACAGAGAACGGGACTTGGAATAAATGTCATAATGAAACTGTATATTATGATGTGAATTCGATAAAAAAAAAAAACGGGAATGTATACATGGAAGTTCTGATATAAAATAATATACATACATAATCGTATATGTTATGTGCCTGTTCTGTGCATTGACATGCGAAATGAATAATGTTGTGAGGTTTATATGTGACAATTAGCTGTGATAGCTCATCCTCGCGTATAGTATAAATAATATGATTTTGTTTATTCGTTGAAATATTCATGAGCAAGTGTATTATTGATCCAGGCAGGCGAATCGGATGTGAGGGAATAAATTAAAGAGTTCTCTGATTGACAGAAGCATGTGGACCAGCAGCGTGTTGCATTTTTTTAGCTTAGTATGTTTTCAATTGTTTGTAATCAACTGTGTAGTTATAGATTCCTAGGGGAATACTTACTCAATTATTTTATGAGGCGTAGCATTGGCTTCCCTTCGATTTAAGTAGGTTGCTGACTTGAGATGACCTCGTATATGTTGGACCTAAGGTCGTTAGCAAACGAGTTCCCCTAGCCAGTTGGACTTTTTTCTGGATGTCCCGAGAAATCTCTCTGAAGTAGGACGACTTTTTATTAGAGTTGCTTTAGACATTTTTGTTAAAAGCTTTTTTATATTCTTCCATGCTCCATTTTTGAAAAAATTAATACAGAATTTCAAGATTTCTGTTTTTGATTCCGATATAAAAATAGGCATCATCACTGATAATTTTTCAATGAAAATCCGGATAATTGTTATGCATCTAGAAGACTTAATCACCAAAGATCACAGTGGCCCATTTCGACTTTTTTACTTGCAAAAATAATATGTTCCAAAGGAATGATAATTTCGCCATATTTTTTTTATCTTGATAGTAATTTTCAACGCAATGAAAGTAATGGGTTTGAAAAAAAGGGGAGAGTACGATAACTTAGGAGACAAAGTTTAATTACGGATTTGTATAGAACAGTTAAAAACAAGCATTTTTTAATATGGGAGGGGGGTCTATCTCCCCCCGTTTAGGCGGTAGGGGAAATTTAAAAAAATATGTACGTTAAATAGAAAAAGAAAATAATTAAAAAATATTGGTAATACTTACAACTAAGTTTTATACATTTTTTAAAGCCAACACTTTTGTCAATTAGCTTGTTTTTAAATCAATTAAAAACTATGCATAGCAAAAAAATTGTTTTAAACTCAAAATTTGGGCAAAACAAAATTTAAAAAAAAAAAGGTTTAAAGTGTAATTTTTCAAAACTTTAAGATTATCTACTATTGTTTTTTTAGAATTCATTGCTCTTATTTGTTTTCAATCAAAAACTGAAAACTAGATGATTTTATGTCTTCTAGTTCTTGAGAAAATTGAAAGTTACCAAAAAAAAATATTTTAATTCAATTATTTTTTCCTTGCTTGAGTATTTACGTAGTCATTTTTTGATAGTAATAATCGAATATGGATTAAGATATACCTAGGATAAATTAATTTTTCTTAAATCTTATTTAAATGCAAAAGAAACTTTGCATGCACCCCATGTTGCATCCACCGCACCTTGCACTTTCCCCACCTTGCACACACCCCAAATCCTATAGTGTGCCCAAGGAGGGGGGTTTCAGGGGGCAGCATGCCCCCCATACACATCCCACAGTTGCATACACCTAAACTCGCACCTACCATTATTACTGTCAAAATAAGACCACTCAAGAAAAAAAAATCATTAAATTAAAATAGTAGTTGTGTATTTTTTTTAAATTTCTCAAAAACTAAAAGACATAAAATCATCTAGTTTTCAGTTTTTGATCAAAAACAAATAAGAGCAATAAATTCTGAAATAAAAACAATAGTAGATAATCTTGAAAAATTACACTTTAAACTTTTTTTTTACTAAAATTTTTAGTTTAAAATTATTTTTTTCAAAAACTATACATAGCGTTGACTTGTAAGTATTACCGTTATTTTTAACTATTTTTTTTCATTTTAAGTAATAATTTTTTTAAATTGCAACTCCCGCCTAAACGGGGTGGAGATAGACCCCCCTCCCATAATAAAAATGCTTGTTTTTAACTGTTCTTAAAAAATCCGTTATAATATCTTACCGTACTCTTGCTGTTTTTTTTTCAAATTTTCCGAGTTTTTCCAAAATTTTAACGCTGTTATTCGATGCATACAATTATTTTGGAGATAAAATCGGTTTTTGTTCGTAAAATATTCGAGGTGACAGTTATTTTGTTTTTAATTGTTTTGATTTATAAAAAAGACGTTAATTGTTTTTCTTTTTTCAAAACAATATGAGTTTAGTTTCACGACACACTATATAATGCAAAACTAAATGATTGTTTTAAATTGCTATGGTAAAAAAAACACCCACTCAATTTTTTTGAAAGTCCTTTTTATAATATTATCATTTATCTGTATAACATAATTTATTTGAAGTCGATATCTCTACTGTTTTTTCAGATATGGACGACGAAAAAAGCTTCCCGAATGTACGGACACAGACATCTCTCTAAAATTCGTCGTTTTATATTCTAGGGACCTTGAAATGACGAGAAATGCCCAAATTTTTAATTCGACAAATCGAACACATTACAATAACTTCCTATGGGAAGTTAAAAATTCCATAAAAATATTATATTTCTTGGAAAATATCATTTACGTCCGGGGTATTGTGATATAAATTCATCATTTATGGAGAGCATCGTTGTTTCTGATCTTTTTGGTTTCTTACATGCTGTAAGGAGGAAAAAAGTGGACCCCATGGTTTGCACGCATGTTTAATAAGTCTTCATTCTGCCGAATCCTTGAAGCTTTTCACGTCTTTTGATATATTTATTTCTTCTAGTCTTTATTTTGCAATCCTGAAATTCTTTTGACTATTCTCCAAGGGGTAGTGATAGGTATTCGATGATATTTTGACTACTAACCAATATTTTTCCAGATACTTTTTTGTTTTATAGCTCTATTGTTTTCTTGGTATACTCTCCAAATTTAACTGCATGTAATACAATACTGCAATTCAAAATATTAAGTATTATTTTAAGCCTTGTTATGACCTTTCTATTGACTCCAGTAATTCGAGCGGTATCATCTGATTGTTCAACAAAGCTGCTTGAAGTGTTTCCATCATTTGTATTTTAAAATCCTTGCTTTAGTTTGTCGACATCAAGTCCAAGCTCATCACAAAAACGCCTTTGAGTCACTTGTTTTCTTCTTTTTTCCTCCTCTGTTGCTTCAATAGATTCATCATCTTCTTCTTGTCGAATGGCATACGCAAAATAAATTTCATGCATCTGATTCTAGCACGAAAAGGAGAATTTCCATATTTGTAGTCATGTTCGCCGTCATTTGATTCATCTTGATTATTGGAGCTTTTTTAAGTCCTTTTGCATATGTGACATGATGGCGTAGACTTTGTTTCTGTTGATATTTTCCACCAAACATCTATGTTGTGGTTTCTTAACGAAGTTCTTAGTATTTCATATTTTTTTTTTTGACAGAATATTTCAAGCAAACTGATTTATGGTATATGCATTAATTTCTTGGTATTTATGTCTTAATGTTTCATCTTTTAAAACTTAATTTTGATTTTATTTCAATCCCCTACTACATATAAATTTAAAAATATCCGTTTCGGATCATTCAATTCTCAACTGATTTTAAGGGATGAAAACATTTTCAATTCTTTAAATACTTCAATTCTCAACTGATTTTAAGGGATGAAAACATTTTTGATTCTTTAAATCACTAACTTGTTCCAACAGCTCAAATTTGTTTACCAGTTTCACTATTGCCAGCCGCGATGGCCATTTCCATTTCTGTCAAGTTACAACTAAGAAAGTCCCATACTTTATGAACCAGTTAAGTAAGTACACTGGATACTCTTATTTTTTGAGAAAAGCGAACTTATCGAATGCACAAACCATTTCTTTCGGTATTTTAGTTCCCAGTATTTCTTATTTCTGGGATGAGTTACGTCATGAGTGTTCTTAGGATGAACTAAGCAAGGGAATCAGCCGTTAGGAATGCTTTCATCGGTGTTGTGAACGTAGCACATCTCAGCTCATCTTTCAAGGACAAATCATACCGGAAACAACAACTCATCCCAAGGAAAATTTAACTCTAGTAATCAATATTATCGCAGATTAATGGTTTGTGTCTTTCCTTTTCCCGTTTCAGTTAAGGGTTAATTCACATTATTAAACGTATCACCAGCGTAAACGATGATAGTTTAGCAGAACTGGAGGAACCAGGATGAAAAACAAAGTTTGTGATGATACGACAAAACTATGTCTATGCTCAGATTTATGTCGAAAAGTGCATTAGGTAAGGAGGTATCAACTAAATTTAATATAGCATTACTTTCAAGAAAGTGTTGGAAGATGTATTTGTACTATTTTTTTGGTTTTCACAGCCTAAAAACGGAAGTTAACCGATTAATTTTTGATTAAAAATTAGAAAGGTTTCTATATTATAAAAGGCAAGACAAAATGACACTACAGAAAGCTTGAGGCCTTTAAATTATTTTGGATAACTTCATTTGGAAACAAAATTTGGTTTCCGCACGGGTCCGCTAATAGGGAATTACTTTAATGAACTTTAAAAGTCTAAAAGCATAACACACAAGCAACAGTCAAGGAACAATCAAAAATGGTGTAACTATAATTAACTATTCAACAGTTCCAAATGCTCTAATGTATAATGTTATTTTGCAAATTAAATATAAGCTCGTTTGCTTATTTAAAAAAAACTTTATTTAAAATAATAATACAATTCTTAATTCAAAATCTTAAAACAAAATTAAAATGATCAGCACGATCGCACGTTGTACTGGAACTGAAGAGCGGGATAACTTCGGTCTAGATCTTTATATAGCCACTGTTGCAGCTATTTGTTCTTCTTGTTGTGTAGTGTGTGATGGGGGTGACAAAGAATGTCATTGTTTTCATCTTGTCGCTGGACATGATGATATAATGATGGGGACGTGACTTGTTTGTGTCGTTTGTTGACACTATCGATTTTATTAGATTTGGGATAAGTGGTTTCGGGTTTAATGTTTTTCGGTTTTAATTATTTTGGAGTGTGACGTTTTAATAAAAAGTATGATGAGTTAACTTCCCCCTTTGTTAATAAAATATCGTCCCGATATTTACGGTGATTGTGCGTGCACTCTGTTCATAATATCTCGAACTTGTAGACTCATGTATTCGTCTTTAGTGAGGACAGGGTGCCTTGGTCTTCTTAAGTACACTATTATGATTATTATCATGATAATAAGAATTATTAGAATTATTAATCCGAATGTGGACACAATAGGACTATTTGTTATTTCTTCTTGGATTGTTGTTAGAAGGTTAATGTTCTCCATCTTAAGATTATCATCCAGTGCTTCAAAGTATGTACCTATGTCATATTCGTTGACCGTGTACGTCTTTAGGAACGTGTTGATTTGTCCCGTGGGGTTATTGTATATTTTTCCGTCTATTGTTGTTGTGTTCTCGAACGTGAGCAAGTATGTACCCGTGATGGTTAGGTTCTCTACCTGATGGTTTCCAGTCAAAAGAATTGATCCGTCTCTTATTACTTCTAGATACAAGTCCTTTTCTTTAGTTTTGTTGCACAAAGCTCTTTCATTGTGTAGTAGATCTATTAAACATGTATTGTTATCTTTTTGTGTTTTACAATAATTATATCTTAACTCAAATTTACAATTTTGAATATTTTGGTACACATTACCACATTTTGCAATTTCTTTATTTATTATTAATTTGCCGTCAGGCTGGCTTAGGGCTCTTGTTTCGTACAATTTACATTTTTTGTATAAAATTGGATACTCAATCATTATAGCTATTACATTTTTATTTTGAACGATTTTAAATTTTGAAATATCGATTAGTTCAGTGATTGTGAGTTCCGTTTTTTCTTTTTTTATTATTTTATTTATTTCATTGTGGTTTAAAATTGCTGGATTAAGTATTCCAAGCTTTGCTAATGTGAGAGTAGTTATTATATTTTGTAATTCTAAAATAATTAAGTTACACTTTTCCGCTATGAGATCATCTTTGATATCTCTTTTAACATTTTTTAAAGCGTCAAATATTTTTGAATTAGTTACAAATTGTTTATTATTATTTTGTATCAAATCATTTAACTTATTTTCTATTGTTATCTTATCATCGTGATCTGGCGAACCAGCGATCCATTTCCAAATTTTACCAATAGTTTCTATTGCTCTTTTGGGCCTTGAAATTGCTAATTGGTCAAGAAAAGTTTGAATGATGTTAAGATGACTGTCGAATTTTGTATGTCTTGGAGTGTCAGGGTAATTGGTATTGTCATGCTCTATTGCTAACTCTTTCCATGTTGTGTCAACGAAATTCTGTATAAATGTAAGGTTTGTTACATGAAATATGGTTGATGTATTCTCATATAAGAGTACGTCGTCTACTTCTATCAAAATGTAGTTCTCTCGAGTGTAATCAATTAATTCTGCCTGGGTTGCAGCGAAAATAAAAATAAATAAAAAGATGTCCATTTTCTGTAAGTTAAAATTTCAAGTTATCCTTATGGACTATTTTATCGTTAGTTAGTTTGACTTTATTTCCTAAATCTTCTTTAACTATTCTCTTTTTAAACCTAGGTTGCAATTTGTTTCTTACTGTAGGATCTTTTTGGTACACTACTTCTTTAGGTTTTATATTTTTGGCTTTCCTATTCCTATTATTATATTCGATCATTTTGTCTTGAGCGATAGTTAGTTTGAGAGGAGTATCTTCATGAAATGCTTTATTAAAAAGAATGTCTATAGGTTTCTTCTGGGTTACAGAGTGAATTGTTAAATTGTATTCTCTTGCTGCCCGTATGAATATTTCTACAGGTTCTAATAATGAGTGTTGTGTTTTCATGCACCTCGCTATTTCTTGTAATGTACTATGTACTCGTTCGACTTGTCCGTTGGACGTACTATGGTTTGTCGTTACATAATATAATGTTATATTGGATCTTTTCATAAGAGTCGTGAAGACTGCGGATGTAAATGCTAGATCCTGGTCACATGTTATATGTTTGCAAGCTGGAAATATTTGCAGTAGCTCCAAAACTTTGTTTGACATTTCTTGTCTATTGTCAATGTGTTTTATAACAAGGAATTTAGAGTATGCGTCTATGCATGTAAGAAATTTGTGCTTTTCAGCGAACATTACATCAATGTGAATTGATTCTCCTTCTTTTTTCGGAATTGGTGCCTCACCAATGGGCTGCAGGGTAGGATGTCTGTTATATTTGTTAATGTTACATATTTCGCAATGTTTAATGTATTGCAAGAATTCATCTTGCATTTTAGGCCAATAATATTGTTCCAGAATCTGTTTAACATTCTCTCGGGCATTTCTATGTGCTCGGTTATGAGTTTGTTTTATGATATCTGCTTGGTCATCTTTATTTGTAATATCGTCGGCAAAGTACTTTGTTCTGATGAACTTGTTTTTAAAATGTTCTTTTAAGATACCTTTTATTTCATAAATAACTTCAGACGTGGTGTATAGCGCTATTATTCCGTCTTGTAAATATTCCTTAAATATAGGAATTAAGTCCTTAGGGTCTTCGTACGTTATCAAATGTCGTTTCCTATTAGGAAATGGAGTTAGTTGATCGTGTATCGTACTGATGCCTTTATTTATAATAACTTGTTGGCTATATTGGTTCACTGGTCTGTCTATGAAGTCTATGTCATTTTCTTCGCTACTTTCAGCTGAGTGTACTGTATTTGTATCAGATATCTGATTTAAATTTTGTCTTGACAATGCGTCAGCGACTACGTTAGTATGACCTGGTTTGTATATCATTTTAGGTGCATGTTCTTCTATAAGAGCATGCCATCTCTTCATCTTTGCGTTTGGATTTCTTGGTGAAACTGCAAATGTGAGAGGTTGGTGATCCGTGTGGATCTCTAAATTTGTGACACCATATAAATAATTCCTCAAATTCTTCAAAGCGTAAACGATTGCAAAGAGTTCTTTTTCATTTGCGGCATAACTGCGTTCTGATTTGCTTAGAGTTTTGGATATGAATGTTATAGGCTTATTGTCTTGTGACAGAACTGCACCTACTGCGTCATCCGATGCGTCAGTGGTTAATACGAATTTTTTTGAGAAGTCTGGTTGTGTAAGTTCGACTTCTGTGAGTAGGTGGTCTTTTAATGTTTGAAAAGCTATTTTTGCTTCTTGGTCTAGTTCGATGGCTGTCTTTTTTGCCATGTGAGTTGATACTTGTCCGTCTTCGCTCTGAAGGTATCTTGTAAGTGGTTTTGCAATTTTTGCGTAATTTTGAATAAACTTTCGGTAGTATCCTATCATTCCTAGGAATGATCTTAACTGCCTTAAGGTTTTAGGTTCGGGGTATTCCTTTATAGTCATCGTTTTATCGGGGTTAGTTTTTATTACGTTATGTCCGACGACATAACCTAAGAAGTCTACTTTCTCTTCGTAGAGAGTAGATTTTTCTATTGAAATCTTCATATTAGCTTCTTTCAACACTTGAATTATTGTTTCAAGATGCCTCGTGTGTTCTTCGATTGAATGCGAATAGATAATTATGTCATCTATGTAAACGTGACATATTTTTCCTATGAAAGGCCTAAGAATATCATCCATTGCACGTTGGAATATTGAAGGCGCATTCTTCAATCCAAAGGGCAATCGAGTGTATTCATATTTTCCGTTATTAACGGAAAAACTGGTTTTTTCAATGTCTTCCGGTTTCATTTTTATTTGATGGAATCCTGATTCCAAGTCAAGGGTGGAAAAGTATTTGGCTTTTCCTAAGTTCGATAGTATGACATTAGTATCCGGTATAGGGTACTTGTCAGAAATCGTGCTTTCATTAAGCTTTTTATAATCGATGACTAATCGACTTTTTGGTGTGCCGTCCTCGTTTGTACCTTTTTTTGGTACAACCCAGACGGGGCTATTGAAAGGAGATTTGGAAGGTCTGATAATTCCTTCTTCCAACATTTTGTGAACTTCACTGTTCACGAAGTTATTTGCAGATAGGGGATAAGGGTATTGTTTACTCCAGATAGGTTTGTCATTGGCCATACGGATTTCCGCCATGACATCTGTTCTGAAGGGAAGAGTTAAATCAATGTCATTATGGATACTTTTAATTTTCTCCATCATTGCAACTCTTAATTGATCTGTTTTATCCTCTTGAATGTTGTTGATAACTTCTTTGTCATCAAAATAAATTTTTTCGACTTTATTGTTGTATTTTAATGTATTGTCATTAAAATCAATCTTAGCATTAACTTTACTTAATAGGTTAGCTCCTATTAGAGCTCCATATTCAAGATTTTCTAAAACATAAAATCTTGTCTTAGTGTCGAATATGAGTGCTTCGTAGCACTTTTTAATTATAATTTCCCCGTTCACCGTTCGGGCGCGTTTAAAAATTGGTAGAGTGATTGGATCACTCAATGTACCTGGTTGGCAGTAGTTGCTACTGGCACCGGTATCTATTAATATTTTAATTTTTTTGTTGTTTATTACTCTTCGTAAGTGGGGTAATCCCACTCTTGGTCTAAAAAATCCTCATTCTCATTGAGGTTATTTACCCTCTCAGTCTTTACTGGGGGTTGTTGGATAGAAAGTTGTGCACTTTCCCTTTCTCTTTTAAATACAGGTCTTGTATTGTTATTATAGGTATTAAAATTTGGTTTTTGCCAACGCGGCGCATTTGCGTTGTTGTTATAATTATTATTATTTCCCTGTCTAAATGGGTTTTGTGAATGATTATTATGAGATTGTTTGTAGCGGTTTACATCATCTCTATTGATGGGTCGATTTACAGAACTACCAAGAACCATAGGTTCGAAAAGTTGTGGTAATTGCCTGTAATCATTATGTCTGGAAGGATTGTTGGAATTACCATTTGGTTGTCTCGACAATCTCAGTGTATTGTGATTATGATGGTTTCTGTTTTCAACTTTGTGGTTGGCAAATTGAAGTGCAAAATTTGTTCGAACATTATTGCTTTCCAGTTCTTGCGCCTTAGCGAGTGCGTTGGGCAAGTCTGGTGGATTGAGGGAGAACAATATTTGAGGTAGTTGACCGTTCAGGCCGGTTATGAAAATTCTCAAAGCATTGCGTCTGTTCATAGCATTGAGTTCATTTGTAATCGGTGAATTTGTCCCATGGGTCATAATAGTCTTATTAGTCAGCAGGGTCAACTTGCAGTTGATTGCGTTGTAGAAGTCTATTATACTAGTAGAACCCTGTCTTAGAACGCTTAGTTCTTGTTCGATTATATGCATAGGTCGCTTGTCAGCGTATGCAAAGTCTAGTCTGGCCAATATGGCCTCGAAATTTAGGACAGTACCATGATTTGTGAGTACATCATTGGCTGCCTTTGTTATCTTGTTCCTAAAAATTGTCAATGCAGCAAAGTACCTTTTGCTTCCTATTCTATATAGTCTGATGGAATTGACGGCAGCTTCTCTCCAACTTACGTAGGAGGTTTGAGTTCCGTCGAAATCACGTAATGACTTAATTATGTCTAGGGTCTCATCACAAGCAATGTTTGAATTAATCGTCTGTGTCTCGTATTCTACAACGTTCGAGGCTAGGCCTTTGTCGTATATTAATTTCTGCAATCTTTCAATTTCAGAAGTATACGTGCTGTGTTGGTCTTGTATTGCTTGTTCAAATTTAGCATTGTTCAAGCTTATAGCTTGAGAAATAAGACCATTCACAGCTTCTTGATTCATTTTGTTTTTTTTTTTTTATTATTTTATTCTTATGTAGGCAAAAAAAGGAATCGCAATGTTATCTGTTGCACCAGACCACGTTACACGCACTTTATAATAATATGAATTTTTTTTTAAATATTTAATAATAAATATAAATATAAATATAAAGTATAAAATAAATATATACTTAAGAAATTTCTCTTTTCGAAGTTTTGCTGGTCTCGGACTGGTGTCTGATGCTGCTGCTTCTACTCGCTTTGTTGCACTTTCTCCTATCTTCGTAGGATAGTTGGCTTGTTTTTGATTTGGCTGGAACCACACACTTAGCACTGATTTTACTTTATGTTTTTAAATCTTTATGTTTGCTAAAGGGATCCCGGTTGAGCCCCCAATTAAATATAAGCTCGTTTGCTTATTTAAAAAAAACTTTATTTAAAATAATAATACAATTCTTAATTCAAAATCTTAAAACAAAATTAAAATGATCAGCACGATCGCACGTTGTACTGGAACTGAAGAGCGGGATAACTTCGGTCTAGATCTTTATATAGCCACTGTTGCAGCTATTTGTTCTTCTTGTTGTGTAGTGTGTGATGGGGGTGACAAAGAATGTCATTGTTTTCATCTTGTCGCTGGACATGATGATATAATGATGGGGACGTGACTTGTTTGTGTCGTTTGTTGACACTATCGATTTTATTAGATTTGGGATAAGTGGTTTCGGGTTTAATGTTTTTCGGTTTTAATTATTTTGGAGTGTGACGTTTTAATAAAAAGTATGATGAGTTAACTTGCATTTTATTTGGATTACTAACATAGTTCAAATGTGGAGACCTATATTTCCACATTAATATATTTGCAACCAACAATTTATAACATAACGCAAAAAATAAAACTTGTCATATTGAATTTCTTTGTTGGCAAAAAGACAAATTTTACAATTAAAAGTGCAATTCAATTCACCTAATTTGCGTTGCAATAACATTACTCATCATATATTTCAACTATATATTTAATATACATAACTCGAATGCGGCAGCTAAGAGTCAAAAATATACAAAAAACCCAAAAAAAAAAAAAAAAACCACAACATGCAAAGACATTAATTTTAAGAGGCCAATGCGCACAATTGTGTGTCAAAACATGGTTCACAGAAAAAGACATTAAACAACTGTCAAGTCATAAATTAAGTTAACCGCAAGTAAGTTAGCTATAAAGTCGCAGGATAAAGGGCAGAAGGGGGATTGGCAAGGTATATAGCTAAGTGAGGTGGTTACAAACAACCACTGCAGCAGACACATGGTTTTTTCTTATTTTTTTTTTTTAAATACATTTTTCATTCGTCGCCGCGTTAAAAATCGACTTGGGAATTTTTCATGCCGCAATATATCTCCATATCTACCCCACGACGACGACGACGACGACGACGGGACGTTACGAGGCATGCTACAATATAGTTACTACGAGAAGAACCCCACATGAGTATCAGACTTTCAGCCAAACGGTAGCCAAAAACCAAACAAAAAAAAAGTTGTATATTCCTACACAAATATGGTCAAAATTTAGTTTTTGGTCAAAAGTGAGTAGGTACACGTACAACAGTAGTCACCGAGCTCAACGACGAATTTATAACTCAAGACCGATAGTCCGATACCACGCGCGCAAAAATAGCTACAGCTCTTTGCTTTTGCTTTGCTCACGAAATAAAAAAAAACAACAAAAATTGGCTTTAAACAGAAAGCACCTAGTAGGTTGCCATAAATCGTCGCAAAATAACAAACTTATCACACAGCTCCGGAATTGATTTGTAGCTGTGGTAGACCACCACCATGGACCAAAAGCCCCCGTTCTCCCTTTAACTACTCGTAGGTATATAAGCATATAGTCATCCTAGAGCTACACAAAAAGCCAAAGCAATAGTCAAGTCAAGCTACCAAACAGACCAGACCAGACCAGACCAGGCCAGCCCAGACAGCCTTACTAAAACTACGAGTATTGCTGCTAGCTGCTACTGCTACCATTCTGCGCGAATGGCCAATTGTGGAAAATAATAAATTTTATTAAGTACCCAATTATTATCGCGGACATTTTGGAAATTTATGATTTCCTCGCAGAAACAATTTTTTAACGACCTCTCTCTGTCTTTCCATTTCCATGTTTAGATTTTTTTTAAATTTTTCATTTTTATTTATATTTTGTTTTATTCCAACTAAATTGAGCTTAATATACATTCATTTTATTATTGTGTTTTCTTCGTTTTTCTTTTTTGTTTAATAAATAAAAGTTCTGTCATTTTTGGTAAACTTTATGAAGCTTAGAAATGGAATCTTAAACAGGAGGTCATAAAATTTATTTAATGTTCATGTGGATGGGATTTTTATTTTGTATTTTTTGTTTTTAAAGTGGGCCATCTGCCCTATTAATTATTACAAGATGTAAATGGCCCTTTATGAAATTGATACCATGTTAACCGATATCATTATAAGTCTCAAAACGACGACAATGATCGGGTGAAAGGAATGGTGCGGCGGCGGCCGGCGGCGGCGCGCGGTGCACGGTGGTCGTTGTTGCGTTAACGTTGTCGCTGTCGTTGGCGCCACCACAATTTCGTGTATGACATTTTTAATGTGATAGCTTAGCGATAGTGTATTTGGATTTATTGGGAAAGGGAATTGGGTTTCTTTATGGTTACCTATTTGATAGATTTCTAAGACATATAGAGTATCTTGAAGAAGTTCTGTTCGATTGATTTTTAAGTTCAACAAAATTTAACCATCCTGTGTTGGCTAAAACAAAAGCAACTTTTATTGCCTCGATTATTAAATAATTAAATTATTATTATTTTTTTTTTTTTTTAAATAAATATTTACAGTTTCTAAAATAAATAAAATAAAATAAAATAAAATGTAATAGTTCGTAATAGTTCATTAAATTTAGCACCATTCGTACAATTCATTCAATGTTAGCCTGGTCAAAACAAAAGCAAATTTTAAAAAATACATTTATTTTTTTAAACTTACTAAAATATTGCTAGTATTTTTTAGCAAACTCCTTTAATCACTTCAGGACATCTTCGAGGCATGGATTCAATTAAATGGTAATTATGATGTTTGGGATACTTTCCCAAGGCATTTTAATTTGATCAAGCAGATCATTTTTATTTTTGCAATCAGTCTTTAAAATTCGTTGGTCTACAATTTCCCAAAGATTTTCTATGGAGTTGAGATCTGGGGGCTGTGCAGGCCATTGTAACACGTAAATCTGGTTTTCTTGAAACCACGTCTTAACCGCATTGGACGTGTGCTTTGGGTCGTTGTCCTGCTGAAATATCCATTTCAGAGGCAACTGATCCGCAGCGTGTGGCAGCATTACATTTTTCAAAATGTCACGGTACATAAAACGATCCATTGTAGCATCTATTAAGTGAATCGGTCCCAGTCTATGCCCTGAAAAACACCTCCACACCATTACCTTACCTCCTCCAATTTTCACAATGGTTTTGGTCTGACGTGGATTTAATGCCTCTTTGGCTGTCTGCGAACTTGACGGAAACCATAGGAACCCTTGAAATTGAATTTGGACTTTTCTCAAAAAAGTACGTTCCTCTATTTTCTAACGGTCCAGTTAATGTGGTCATAAGGAAATTTTAATCTCGCTAGCTTGTTTTTGACTAAAATAAAAGGCTTTTTACAGCTTTGAAAGTTTAAGTCCATCTTCAACAGCTTGCCTCCGAATTGTTCTCGCGCTTACGTTTAGGTAGAGTTGGGTTCTTATTTCTCTAGATGTAATAAAAGGGTCTTTTTAATTTGATTAATAATTAATTTAAACCTACATTTTTTTGGAATGACTTTTTGGATTTATAAAATTTTAGTAATCGCGGCAAATCACTGATTTTGGAATGGATTTTTTTTCGATATTTTAATTTGACTCATTCCACTTTTATATTATTTTATAATTTTTTCTTTTATTTCGGGACATTTTACAAAAGTTAGTTAAGAACACTGATTAGCTTTCCCGTGAACTGAAAAACACCTAATAAATAACTTGTTTCCACTTGCACTTGTTTGCCAACACCTTTAATATGAGCAAAGGATTTTGTAGTTAACGGACTAACTAAACGCAAAGAGAGATAGCAATACAAAGTTGCTTTTGTTTTGACCAACACAAAATTGGGCTTACTGTCCTACTTTAGTCATATTTAATCTATCAATAGTATAGTAGGATTTTACACCAATAACAAAAACAATATCCGCAGTATGACTACTACCGATAAGAGTTGAAGTAAAATCTTGCTACGGATGGGTTTTTGACATTTATACGAGTCTGGAATGGATCTTATGTGATTTCGTTCTCAAATGTTGGTACGATTGATATTGCATTTGTATCTCGATGGCTGTGTTCATTGAGTAGTTGTGCATTTGGAATCATGTGTTTTCCATTGGGGAAAAAATCAGTCTGTTACTGTTGATATAATTAAGTTTTGTTAATTAAAATGGACTAACTGGGCTTATTTTGCAAGAGAAAACAATAGATAAGATAATTAAGTTTTGCTATGTTTCCACCAAAGGTTTGTCTCAGTTTAGATTAAATAAATGCTTTTGGTGTTTCCACCGCACAAGAAGATTTAAAAATGATTAAGTTTGACAGCACTTTCTAAAATGCAAATGGTGTTTCGATGTTTCTTATGAAGTGCAAGTACGATAGTTTGATTCGTGTTAAACAATGAAAAACTGAATAGTTCAGCACCATATAAGAATATGCTACCTACTCCATGTAAAATTTTTTTTTTTTAATTTGATTAAAACAAAACTATATTTTTTGTACACAAACATGTAAATAAACAGACCATAATGCATTATCTGTAAAACCAACTCCTCCACAAAGGTTTTTCTTCACAAATTTTGACTCGACTCCGATCCCCGACCATAATCGAGTCGAATCAAGCTCATTTCAACTCGATTCAGTTATATATGTATTTAAAGAATTGAGGCTCGCTTCAAGCTCGCTTCAACACCACATGTAAATGTAGTCGTCTACGAACAAACCCCCTTCTTGAAGTTTTTATTTTATGTCAAATTGTTTGGTTAAAACTTTGAAATCGACAGACGTACTTTCTTGATTTTGATAGTCAAATATCAAAAATCAGCTTACATGAATTCATCCCTGTTCTGAATTTCGCTATTTTTTTTTGGAATTTATTGATACATTATTCTGGCAAATATTCAATGGTATCAACTTTCAAATATAAAAACCGGACTACTGCGGATCGTTTTTTTGGCAATTTCTCACTGTACTATACATGGAATACCAAAAAAAAAACACGGCTAATGTAATCCATTTGTCAGATTTAATAACTTAGTTTTATAACGAATGCGAAATGTTAGTTAATCGAGTATACTCACCTGGAGTAAAGTTCTTAAAATTTTTTAATAGTTTTCAAAACAAAAGTTCTAATTTTTTAAAGTGGCAACCATTTTTCTTCTACGGCTTATCTTAAAATAAAATAAATATATATTTTGTTTGTTTAGGTTACGTGCATAGGCAGGGCATATTGCATAGTTTAACATAATATTGAAATAAATTTTGTTCCAAAAGGCAGTAGAAAGAAGAAAATAATTGATTGAGTAGAAATCTATATCTTTATAGTTTAGAAAGTGATTTGTTAAAGTTTCGATTTTTGATATAAATACCATTAATAAAATATTTTATTTTTATTAATTTACATTATAGAAACAAAGTTTTTCTACGATTTTCAATTTAATCAATGCATATTCCGGTGAAGCTGATAGAATTACTGTTAATAAAAACACAAAAAATATCGGAAATGATATTCGAAATATCAGTCCCATCAATAAAGTATTGGCATTTGAGAAAAATACACTCACTTCAGAAACTCAAAAAGCCCTGACACCATTCTTTTTGGAATGCAATCATTATAAATATTGCATTCATTAAATTCATCTAAAGTTTGGGATTTCAAATTTTGCTATCACCATTAATTTGACCCTAAAAAGACTGCAATAATTTTGTCTGTAATCATTTCACTGCAATCGACTGATTGCAATCATTTCTTTCATGCATTCTTTGAAATCACTTGAAGTTTGAAGTCTTTGCATTCTTTAGAAGTCTTTGAAAAAATGAATGCAGTCTTTTTAAGGCCAAATAATTGGTTTTGCTAATTCTAAGACAAAATCAAGGAATGCAAACTTTAAGTTGAATTCAATAAATGATTTACAATGACTGCATTCCCAAAAGATTGCATTCTTTTACAAGCCTGCCTTACACAAAGAATTCAGAAAATTTAATCTGGTAGCCGTCTATTCG
The DNA here is from genome assembly GCA_951509635.1 of Eupeodes luniger. Taxonomy (NCBI): domain Eukaryota; kingdom Metazoa; phylum Arthropoda; class Insecta; order Diptera; family Syrphidae; genus Eupeodes; species Eupeodes luniger. The sequence continues at coordinate 85,426,414 of OX608073.1, forward strand.
ATTTTGAAGGATGATACGGAATATTTATTATAATTCTTGTCATATTGTACGAGTATTTATGTACTGCAGCAAAGCTTCAATTCTATTGAAAACTAATGTCAAAAGAGCAGTCATTTTTGGAGTAACATTTTGGAATCATTTTATCTCGCTTCTACTTGTTGCATAAACATCATTTTTGAATCGCTTGAACTTCAGAAAAAATTTCCTTCTTCTTGTGTTTAAATTGGCGTATTTGAAAATTATGGCGACCTCAGAAAAGATAATAAATATGATGATTGAGTTTTGAAGACTTGGATTTAATACTACCAAGTCAAATCAAAATATGTATTCTTAATTCCATTTCTTTTCCAAATCAATTTATTTTTAAAAATTATTGGGCGCGTGAAATGCGCATTAATGATTAATGATGATTTTATGAAGTTGACATGAGTCAATATTTTCTTACAATCGTAACTGTTAACAAGGTTAATTACCCCTTCAATTCTTCAAAGACTTCAAAAACCAAATCAATAACCCAAATTATGACGACGCAAAAATGTGTAATTTTTTTCTCGCAAAATTATTTCTCATTATTTTTGTTTTCATTTGACAGCTAATCAATCATCATATTTAGCCACTTGACATTTGATATATTTCAAATAAAAGCACACAAAGTAGATTCCCTATATTTTTTGTATGGTTTTTTGTTCCAAAACAATCCACTTTCCTTGAATTGATGAGTTAACTTCAAGGCCAGAAATTTAAAAATGATTTCAACTTTAAAATACAAAATAAAAATCAAACAAAAATATACTCGTATGAAAAATATTCGCCCAATCTGATGAAACGTTGCGCCGCGTCGGCCAGCCGCTGTTTTATCGTCGTCGCAGTCGTAGTCGTTGCTGCCACTGGCAATCTACGTTCGCTAATTAATAGCGTTTGACACACATCAATATGTCAAGACAGTGTCTGCCTGTCATTTATAATAAATCTGTGATGTGAGTTCTGAGTTCCAAAAAATAAAATTAAAAACAAAATTTTTGTTATTGTAAAATATTTTCAAGTCGAATTCGAGTTAAGGTAGAATCTACCATTTAAGGAATTAGTCGCACTTTTCTGCTCAAGCTATTTGAACTTCTTTAAAGCAACATAATGATAGAAAACAAAAAAGGGAAGCCTTTTCACGCTGATGTTGTTATTTCTGGCAGATTTTCTAAAACAGAAATATGCAGGAAATTTGTCGATTATAAAAGATATAATAGAAGATCATCATAAAAAGTAAGCATGTACAGACCAAGTATTCGAATAACCTGAGTATGGTAGCAAATATTCTAACCGGCCGCTGTAAACAGTCTTACAAGTGGCTTATCAGTGGCTCTTGCGATTCAAAAAGAACAGTTTGGAGAACCGAAGTTCAAACATGTGTCGGTCTAAAATGAATCGTACTCCACATACAAAGTCGATGACTAGAATTTGTCGAAAACAATATCGACACCTATTGGACATATATAAGTTTTAATAAAAAGTTTCTTTACCATGTTTTTTAAAAACTATCAAATCACGGAATGGTTATTTAAACTTTTTTAGCAGTTTTCAAAAGATTTGATTTTTGTCCACAGTTTTATTTTAAATTAAGAAAATGTTTTCGGAAGACGATGATTTCGAAATATTTGAAGACTCGGCTTTGTGCAGAACAGTGCGATTTTGCATGTTCCCAGAAAACCACTTAAAAGAGCTGCAGCTGGATGATGGGGAATTTTACTCTAGCTATAGAAATAAAGGTTCGCAAGGTATCAGTTAGGTTCATGGTTGAAAATTTTAACAGCTAAGGCCGATTATTTGATTATTTTCACGAACTGTCAATGTTGAGACGTGTTCGGATGCCCGCTTTTGTAATAATATGTAATTAGCAATTTACTAGTTAGCAAATCGAGAAAAAAAAAGATTCAAATTTTGGAGCCGTTAGTAAATTACTAAACTTTAGAAAATCGATACTTTGTAAAAACTTAAGCCCTTAACAATAAAAAAAATAAATAAATTGGGTGGTGCAATAGTCCCTTGAGAACCAGGGCCAGGCACGTAGCCAGGGGGGGCTAGAGGGGCTCAAGCCCCCCCCCCCCCCCCCAAATTATTTTAAAAAAAAATATTTGAACAAAAGTTTGTGTATTCTCTTATTAGTTCCTCACTACTTATGTATATTGTTCTGAAATCATGTTGCTTTAATAAATGGTTATCCCACAAATATTATAAACTAGCTGGAAACCCGTCGGAAACGACGGTGCATTCTCTATCATACGCCACATCAGAAACGCAGAGCTACTATCCGGCAGATTTCATGCTTTTGCTATATGCTAAATGCATTTTTTTATATACGCAAGTAGGTATAAATAAGAGTACATAGGTACTATTTAAGTTCGAATTGTGTTTAAAAATAACTCTTAGCAATCTGGTTGCAAAAGACTAATTTTTTTCATCAAAAGGAGACTATTTAGGTACTATTATTTAATAAAGACAAATACACATTAATGTTAAGAGACTATCTAGTCAAAAAATGCAACCTATGTATATAAGCCCAGATATCCAAAACGAAATCTTAGATATATGCTCTGATATTGTCACCAGAAAAATATCTAACCGGGTTATAAGATCGAGTTGTTTTAGCATTCTGGTTGATGAAACAATGGATGTTTCTGGCACTGAGCAACTTTCAATGTGTGTCCGATATGTTGACTGCTGTACAGAGCCCACGAAAAGTATGCTTCGGGAAGATTTTGTAGGTTTTATTCCTGTTGATGACCAAACTTCTGAAAACCTGACTAAAACCATTGAATAATTACAAATAGAAGGGACACCGGGCAAATCCTGCTCTAGATGGCGACACTTATTTCTCAAATGCTCATAAGTCGCTAGTATCGCACGGCGAGTTATTGTATCTCAGTCTATCAAATACAACACCCAATTTTTCAGATTTGGTCCTTATGGGAAATTTACTCACAATTTGTTGTCGAGAAAGATAACGGAATATTGTTATTTAGAATAAAAAACAACAATAGCAACTGTGTAGGTACATAATGTCTGTAAAAGTGTGGCATTCAAGGCCAAATCACGTTCGCTGCAGAAAGTGTATTTTGAAGGTTTGTTTTTCTTTTTTAAATTTCGTTCTCATTCATAAAACGAAAATGATTTTGGTGCTTATCGGTGCATTCGACATGACGATGTTTTGTGAGTTTCTGTGAGTTTTTCTTCAATTTCGTTATTAGTTTGATATGGGTTGGGATAGGTTTATTTTTAAATTTCTTTTTTTTTTCTGAAAATAGGGACAGTGGACGAATCATACTTTACTACAAAGTATAGGTACATTACCAATGTACATACATAAGCATAAATAGATATATTGTTTAGGCTAATGTTAGGTAGGTAATTAGTAATTACTTATAGGTATGTACATAGGTAGGTATTCATATGCACAAATGGAGGTTAGTAGGTTAATATGAATATAGGTACATATACATATGTACATATATATGGGCGTACCTACCTGTTAGATTTTTGAACTATTTCAGTACCGAGTATATTTTTGGCAGATTTCTTTGCTTTAAACAAAACTGTCGGCTGAAGAAAAAAAGATACCTATAATCAAAGTGGAGTAAAAAAGGTTTTTTAAAGCCTACTGTTAAGATTTACCAGTGCACTACGCGTACACAAATAACATACAATTAATAATTCAACTGACAACTTTTTTAACAAAACACGAAAACCTACAAATATTTTAAGCAAGACAAATCGGCAGACGGGATGGGATGTTATCAGTGTGGGTCGCATCCCAGCCTCTTTTTATAATAATGTGTTGCGCCAACAACAACATAAGGTACATATATAATATGGTGTTATATTATGTTATATTTAAAACATACAGTTATGAGTTTTTTTTTGAGTTAGGTAAGTAATGTACTAACATACCTATACCTAAGGTATCTTGTTGAACCTTCGCCGATTTACGTTGTTTATCAATGTTTTGATTAACTTCAAATACTTTGTAGGTAAAGCAGACGATTTTAAGTAATTTTTGTTTTGCTTGAAAAAAAAACTGTAAATTGAACAAACCACATCAAATTATAGTTGCAACACTTTACCAAAACTCTTAAATAAAATAAAAACAGCGTTAAAAAGATAATGTACATGAATATATTATTAATAAGATCAGATAGGTATACTGGTACATATGTATGTACATTACAATGAAAAAACACTTCCTTTAAAATTTAACCTCGATCGAGTTAAATTGAGTATGAAACTAAGATTGAAACTAAATGATCAAGACCAAGCTACGTTATGAAAAATTGCTGCTAGAGAATTTTGATCGATATAAGATTTTTGTTGTTCATCATTTAATTTTAACATAAGTTTCATAATTAAGTGCTGTTGTGGTTGAATTCTGAGAAAAGTGTACTTTTGAAGCACTCTTCTACAAAACATTGCACAGTAGTTTTTACATGACTTACGAATTCTCTTGTGGGAATTGACAAGCCTCCATTAACCTAATTTTCGAATTGACGAAATTTTATTAAATGTTCCCTTGTTTCATACTTATTTTGACACAAGGACACTCTATATATGGAGTGTCTTTGTTTTGACATTTGCTTTTGTCCATAAACAATTTGCATAAATCAGTAATTTTTCTTTACCACAGATTTTGCAATATATCCTACAAAATACCTATGTTAAGGACATTTTATTGTCATTTTCATTTATTTCATATTATTTTCAACGTCTCCTTAACAAAATTAAGAAAAGTGAGGCTGGGATGCGAACCACACTGATAACTTCCCATCCTGTCTGTCGATTTGTCTTGCTTAAAAGTTTGTCTATGTGTATCAATTTTTACCAAATTTGCGTACTATTTTTGTAGATTTTATTTTTTTATGGAAAAACGGACTGCTGGATTTTTATAAAAAATTACTGAAGTAAGTTTGAAGCCAATATTTGTAATTTTTGAAAAGCTATTTGAGTCGAAAGTAAATTTTTACCAAGTTTTAGTATTGTTTTTTTAGGTTTTTATTTTTTTGTAAAAAAAACTGTCAATTCGATTTTTCTCAAAATTTATCAGATGTCAAAAACATTGTTCTTCGTTGCACAAAATTGTTTTGGAGATAAAATAATATTTTAGTCGTAAAATTTTCGAGGTGGCAAATTTTTTTTTCAGTTTTTTTGATTTATAAAAAAAACTGTTAATTGGATTTTTTTCTAAAAATATACTTGTTTTGTATCACGTTACAATATATAATATAAAATTTAATTCAAGTCTCTAGCGTCATTGGTTCATGAGATATTTAGGTTTAACCAAAATTTTCACCTTTTTTTTAACTGCTATGGTAAAAAAACCACCCACGCAATTTTCTTGAGAGCCCTTTCTGCATCTTTCTGCCTTATTATCTGTATAACAAAATTTATTTGAAGTCGATATCTCTTCTGGTTCTTGAGTTATGGACGACGAAAAAAACGTCGCGAACGTACGGACATACGGACGTACGGACATACGGACGTACGGACATACGGACGTACGGACGTACGAACGTACGTACACACGCACGCACAGACATCTTTCTAAAAAATTTTCATTTCGACTCTAGGGACCTTGAAACGTCGAGAAATGTCAAAATTTTCAATTTGACAAATCGGACCCATTACAATAACTTCCTATGGGAAGTTAAAAATAATTTATTTGATTTAAGTTAGACATTGCAAATTGTAAAAAAAGTTTCAAGAAATACTAATGCATTATTTATGTGCATATATAAGTACATACTATGTACTAAATAAATTATATGTGTTTCAGTTTATTTAAAAACCTTCAAATGGCTTTACCTACTGAAGAAATTTATTTTTTGAGTTAATATACAACATACACTTGGCCATATCGTACTAACATTCACAAAACTATGTATATTCGTAAAATGGTATATCTGCCAGTACCGATAAAAAAATTCATGAAAAAGTAGTTGCAATTTTTTTTATTTTGAACAACAAACCTCCAAGTAAACGATTTGGTAAATCAATTTAACCAAATCTCCAAAACAAAATAAAAATATGTAGTAAGAACCATTTTTTACACACGAAAAATTAATAGTATCTTTTCAAATACCTACCTAACATATTAAGATGTAGGTATACCTATTCCTTTTTTTATGGCGACACAAAAACATTATCCCTTTTAACGCGTACATAATATTATTGTCTTCATCTATAAATATTTATATAGTTCGTTTTCAAAAAAGATCCCAAAAGGACTTTTTTAATCCCTTTTGACTTTGTATACACAAACCTTTTGAGCATTTAAATTAGCATATACAAAAACCAATATCATGAAAATGATATTCAAGCTACTAATAGTACTCACTGGGTGCTCATAAGTCGCATGGTCGTTTGAGCAATGTTCGGTGTCCACTTCTATTTGTAATTATTCAATGCTAAAACCATATTGCAGCGATGTGAGGAACTACATCTAGATATGAACAAGTGTGTTGGCCAAGGTTATGACGGAGCGGCAAATATGTCAGGCCACTTAAGTGGAGTACAGAGTAGGATAAGGCAACAGTATCCAAATGCCAGATATGTTCACTGTGCAAGTCATCGCTTGAACCTGTCTCTGTCTAATGCCATGTCAACACCCTCGATTCGCAATTGTCTTGGTGTAGTAAGCGAAATAGCTAATTTCTTCCGAAACCATTCAAATACAAATAAGACTTTCCAAATCGCCATCCAAAAATACGCACCAGAAAGCAGAAAAAAACGACTTTTGCGCCTTTGTGAAACAAGGTTTATTGAAAGGCATGACAGCATTCTTTTATTTGTAGAGCTCTTCAAATGTATTGCTATTAGTCTTGAAGAAATATCCACCAAGACGTGGGCAATGTCTTCAAAAGCATCAACTCTGTTAGCAGCAATTCAAAGAAGTGATTTTCTGGTAAGCCTCATGGTATGCGAAAAACTTTTTAGTTTTTTTTTTTTTTTTTTTTTTTTTATAATAAGCAAACACCCAAGGGGATATTACTACCCTTATTATGCAGATGCACAGTGTGAGCACTAGGAAGAGGAGAGAGGGTTTAAAAGGAGATGTCGGTGCACATTGGTTTTGAATTCCTGAATATTGCAATGACTAGGAAAGACAGAGTGTGGTAAGGCATTCCACATTCGCGTAGTACGGCTAAAGAACGAATCTCTGTATTTGACAGTACGGCCGAAGTTGGGCTCGAGGGTATACTGATGAGCATTCCTAGAAGCGCGAGTATTACGGTTGAACTGTTTAAGGGGAGGAATGCAACTGGCTATTTCACTAGAGCATAAGCCGTTAAAATAACGGTAAAAAAGGGTCAGACAAGAGACCTTACGACGATGTTCAAGCGAAGTAAATGAACTTATGATGATATTATCATCTATCAATTTAAATGCTCTACGTTCAATACTATCCAAGAGGCTTAAGTAAGTTGCAGGAGCACCAGCCCAGAGATGGGAGTTATACTCAAGCTTTGGACGTATGTAAGTCTTGTAGATAACAGCCAGATCAGAAGGGGTGAAATATTTCTTGCATCGCCTAAGGAAACCCAAACACCTTGCGGCATTTTTGGCGACATCGCGTATGTGATCATTCCACAAGAGGTGGTTGGTGACACACATACCGAGAATATCGAGGTGTTCTGTCTCATTGATGCAAGTGCCATCCATGGATAATGGCAACGGGGGTATATCTCGCTTTAACGATACAAGACAGCATTGCGTTTTCGAAGCATTAAATTCCACGCGGTTTTTTAATCCCCATTGAACAATGCTGTTTAGGTCGGAATTTAATGAGCTTATCATATTTTGTCGTTGCAGTTCCACATCCGAAGAAGAGGGATGTGAGTCTGAAAACGAATATGAAAAGCTAAGAGTACTATCGTCAGCGAAACAATGTATTGGATTAGATGTTGCAGACAGGAGATCATTAATAAAAATGAGAAAGAGTGTTGGAGATAGAACAGAGCCCTGGGGCACACCAGCATTTATTTTGTGGTTTTCAGACTTGAATCCATCCAATACGACTTGTATTGAACGATCCGAAAGGTAATTACTAATCCAATGAAGCAGGGATTCGTGAAAACCGAAAGCACGCATTTTCGATAAGAGAGCCTGATGCCAAACCCTATCAAATGCTTTTGAAATATCAAGTGCAATAATCTTACTTTCTCCAAAGCGATGTAAAGATTTGCTCCACTGTTCGGTGAGATGAACCATGAGATCACCAGTGGACCTATTGCTACGAAAGCCGTACTGCCGGTCATTAAGAAGCTTTCGGTCTTCGAGATATTTCTTAAGCTGATAATTTACCAGCGTTTCCATGACCTTGGAAAGAAGGGACGTAAGTGCAATCGGTCGATAATTAGAGGGTGAGGAAGATTCGCCTTTTTTGGGAATAGGCTGGACAAATGCAGTTTTCCATCCGCTCGGAACGAGACCAGAGGAGTAGGACAGATGAAAAAGCTTACGCAGTGGTTTTGCCAGCGTTGAAGAACACCTCTTCAGAACAATAGCGGGGATACCATCCGGACCAGCGGATTTATGTGTGTTTAGATCTCTTAGGACTCTTGCCACAGTACGAGTGCGAAAAAAGATTGGTCCCATAGAATCACTAACTCGCTCAAGTACAGGCGGAGTCATAACACTCACTGGCAGCGAAGAATTGGCGGCGAACTGCCTAGCAAAGAGATTAGCTTTCTCTAAAGAGCTAACAAATGGAGTGTCATTGACAACGAGCGTAGGAACCGAGGAAGAGGAAGAATTCCTCATGTTTTTTACAAATGACCAAAAATTTTTACTGCCTTTGGGACATTGCAGTATTTTTTGCCGTAATTTTTGGTCATGCAAAAATTTGGTCCGTCGAATATGGGCGTTGCAGGCCTTCCTGGCTTGTTTGAACTTTTTCCGGTTTTCCTCAGTACGGTTGGCTTTATAGCAACGGAAACTTACCTCTTTGACCCTAATAACCTCTTTACAGCTCGCATCAAACCATGCGTTTTCCTTAGGTCTGATACTTTTAACCCTATTCGGAATAAAAGTTCTCATTCCCAGGAGAATTAAACTTGTGATCATATCAGCGATGGCGTCAACGTCACTATCGAGGAAGCATAGTGACCAGTTAAAGATCCTGAAGTAATTATTGAGACCGTCCCAGTTGGCTTTCTCGTATTGCCAAACGGTTCTCGTAGGAGCTCTTTCTTTAACTGGAGAGTTTTTACACGAGAAATTAGCTGATATGACACAATGGTCAGATGTGCCTAGAGGAGATAGAACACTAACAGTGTACTTATCAGGGTCAGAGGTAAGAAACAAGTCAAGAGTGTTTTCTGCTCGACCTTCAACGTCCGATATTCGGGTGGGCTCGTTGACCAACTGAGTTAGGTGGTTCAACTCAGCGAAGATTTCTGCACACACTCCATCGGGTGTTGTCTGGCCTGAATGTTGAAGCCATGAAGAATTGTGTACATTGAAATCGCCCGTAACAACGATTTCAGTGCGAGGATAGGACGAAACAATTCTTTGGATGGAGTCAGACAAAGCATCAAATTCACGAGAAGTTGATACTCTGTCTAAATTTGGGCTTCGATAAAGGAAGCAGTAGTGAATGATTTGCTTATTTACGGAGAATTTAAACCACATATAATTAAAAAAGGAATTGGTGCAAAGACCATATTGTGGTAAGAGCTGATAAGCAACATCATTCCTAATGTAAATGGCGAGGCCATGGTGGGAAAAGAATAAAGGCACTAAGCTATACCCATGAATCAAAAATTCAGCAGGATCGGAATCCTCACCTACTTGGGTTTCACTTAGTGCCAAAACAGCTGGCCTGTATGAAACAGTATGGCGGTATGCCAATAAAAAATTTGCCCTTAGCCCACGAATATTACAATAATCTACTCTGAATTGTCCAGTCATTGCAAATAAAAAAATTTCTAAAACCAATACAGATAGAGATGACAAATTGAATTCACTGAATTGAAACACAGAATAATTATCAATACCCTTCACTGCTAGTGTTATGCCTTAGCAGTGACGAGAACCGATCCGACCCTGTGATGCAAAACAGTAAATTCAGTTCAAATAATCTGCTGAAACACAGATTAGCATATGCACCAATTCCAATTGCAATTGATACATAAACTAGGCTGTGAAACTGTGGAAGAAGAAGGGGAAAGTAAAGATGGGATGGTACTCACTGTGATGTACTGTTCTGAGTGGCTTATCATTTTTGTTTGTTGTTGGTGTTTTTTTTGTTGTTCTTGAGTGGCGTGATTTCTTTATTGTTGTTTAACGCTACCCTTATCAATTTTGCTTCAAAATGAATCTTTAAATTTCGTGTCTACAATAAATCACACGAAACAGGTCTTAAGTTCTCTTAAGAACATAAGAAAAACTGCCAGAGACTTTTTCAGAGACGCTTTTCAATCCGCATCACAACTTGCCAGGGATTTATTTGAAGTCAGCATAACAATTCCAAGGCTTTCTTTGAAACAAACAACGCAGAAACATCATGTCCAGAAGACTATTTTAGAGTTTCTATACTTATTCCCTGTCTAGATTCTCTTATACAAAATCTTACTGACAGATTTATGGTCAACGAGGACGTTTTACTATCGTTTCAAGCTCTGCTTCCAGGTTTTGCTGCCGCCAATCGAGTAAATGAAATGGAAAATCTAACACTCTACTTCGATTACGCAATATCCTTGTCAGCTGTTAAAGCGGAGTACATACTCTGGTGCGAAAAAATTTCATTGATGGATCCCTCTTCCGATATTCTGAAACTGCTAGATATATGTGACAAGACCTACTTCAGGAGCATAAGCTACTTGCTTACAATTTTGGCCACACTACCAGTTACAACAGCTAGAGTTGAAAGAACCTTTTCAACGATGAAAAGGATCAAAACAGTATCCCGAAGCGTTATGGGCCATCCAAAACTAAGCGCACTTGCAATGCTGTCTGTTCACTCAGGTATTGATGTGGATCCAGATGAAGTGATCGACATTATGTCTAAAAAAAAAGACAAGGCGTTTATTGCTGTAAAAATCCAAACTATTTATTTAATTAAATAAAAAAAAAATACAAACAAAAATAAAACATTTACATTATGTAGTTTTTTTTTAAATTTTTTTATATAGAATTACTTCTTCGAAATTGAACAAGCCCCCCCTGAACCGAAATCCTGGCTACGGGCCTGACCAGGGCCTAGTGACTTAAAACTCTCAACCATTCCTGAGTGCGAGTACTGTTGTCAAGGATGGAGGGGAACTACAGTTTTTAAGCCGAATCCGACCAGCTAATTTGAGAAAGCATTTTTCATGACAAGAATTGATCTTGGAGAATTTGTCAATTCCTAGCATGAGGCAGTATCCGTGAAAAAAAACTTTAGATGGCATAGGCAGAGATCGAACCCAAGACCTCTGGCACGACAGTACAACGTACTAACCATCACGCCACGGGTACTACAGCCCTTAACAATAGGTAGCTTAAAATTGTCCGCCATTGTTTTTTAAATTTGGTCAGGACATTAAGGACACATTCAAGCGGATGTTACCCTTATTATGCCAAGACAACACGAAGTGTGAGTATTACGAAAGGTAGTAAGGGTTTAAAAGGAAGTGTCGTTGCACATTGGTTTTGAATTTCTGAATATTGCAATGAAAGGGAAAGACAGTGTGTGACAAAGCAGTCTACATTCGCGTAGTATGGCTAAAGAACAAATCTCTGTACTCGACAGAACAACCAAAGTGTTGGTCTCGAGGGTATACTGATGTGATGAGCATTCCTGGAGACGCGAGTATTACGGTTAATTTATTTGAGCAAAGGAATGCAATTGGCTATTTTTCTAGAGCATAATCATTCACCGATGATATCATCACTGATCAATTTGTTAAATATTGTCCGAGAGACTTCAGTAAGTTGCAGGAGCACCAGCCCAGATATGGGAGTTATATTTAAGACGTAGATAACAACCAGATCAGAGGGGGAGAAAAAATTCTTGCTTTGCCTTAAAAAAAACCAAACATCTTGAAGCATTTTTGGCTTTAACGATACAAGGCAGCATTGGATTTTCGAAGCATTAAATTCCACACGGTTTGTTATTCCCTTATTGAACAATGCTGTTTAGGTCAGAATTTTATGAGCTTATCATATTTTGTCGTTGCAGTTTCCAATCCAAAGAAGAGCAATGTGAGTCTGAAAAGGAATATGAAAAGCTAAGAGTACTATCGCCAGCGAAACAATGTATTGGATTAGAAGTTGCAGACAGGAGATCATTAATAAAAATGAGAAAGATTGTTGGAGATAAAACAGAACCCTGGGGCACACCAGTATTTCATTTTAGACTTGAACCCATGCAATACTACTTGTAATAACTAAACCAATGAAAAAGGGATTCATGAAAACCGAAAGCACGCATTTTCGATAAGAGAGCCTGATGCCAGACCCTAATACTTTTGAAATAAGTGCAATAATCTTATTTTCTCCATAACGATGTAAAGATTTGCTCCACTGTTCGGTGAGATGAACCATGAGATCAATAGTGGACCTATTGGTGTGAAAGTCATACTGCCGGTCATTAAGAAGCTTTCTATTTTCGGTATAATTCTTGACCTGATAAATTTATCAGCGATTCCATGGCCTTGGAAGAAGGGGCCGTTTTTCATCTATTCGGAACGAGACCAATTTTTTATAATGTACGTGCACTCAAGGGGATATAAATACCCTTATAATGATTAAACACAGTGCGAGCAATTAGGAAGGGAAGGTAGGATTAGAAAGGAGATACCGATGCACATTGGTTTTGAATATCTGCACATTGTAATGACTGGGAAATATTGAGTCTGGTAAATTGTAATGAGTGGGAAATATTGAGTCTAGACATTCGTGAAGTGCAACTAAAGAAAAAATCTCTGTACTTTACAGTACATCCGAAATGAGGCTCAAGGGTAAACTGATGAGCATTTCTAGAAGAACGGGTATTACAGCAGAATTCTTTGGGGGAAGGAATGCAACTGGCTATTTCATTAGAGCTTTGCTTATGGAAGCAGCGATAAAATAATGACAGACATGACCTATCTTGCGACGGTGCTGGAGAGATACAAAAGTTTGAGTTAGACAACGGTCACCCATCATTTTTAGAGTTTTCTTTTGAATTCTATCCAAGAGACTCAAGTGGGTTATAGGAGCACCTGGGGATTGTAATCAAGTTTCTGACGAATAAAGGCTTTATAAATTATAGCCAGATTAGACCTGGAGAGTAGAGATAGATAAAAACCTTACCCAGTGTTTTTGCCAGTATTGTAGAACACCTCTTCAAAACAAAATTATTCACAAAATTGGTAAAAAATAATTTTAGAATTCAATTTCTTTAGAATGAATTTATTGACTTCAAAATAGTGTTGTTAATAAGATATAAAAACCCTAAGAAATGATATTGAAAATTGTTAAACATTGCTTTTAAAAAAAAAATTAATTGACAACATTTTTTGCAAGGAAACGAAAACCACTAAAAACTATTAAAAATTAATTTTCGACTCAGGAATCTTACAACATCTTAATTTTTCTATAAATCCAAAACAAGTCCTTAAGAATCACACAAAAATAAAAAAATGCAAATCGATTTGATAAGAAAGTGAAACAAAAATGTTTCAAGCTTAAGTTTTTAAAAATATATAAAAACAATTCAGGGTGTGTTTCGTTTTTGTTTTTTTTTTTTTTTTTTTTAAAGAAAACTTCAAGTGTCTTCGATGATCATTGGTTGATTGGACCCCTTCCGGCCTAAAGCTATCAAGTTTTTTACATTGTTTTGTTTTTCTCTGGATTGCCATCATATTATACCGTACATACGATTATATCGGACACCGTAAGGCAATTAGTTTATTTTGCTTGCAACTGATAGGAATAATAAATCATCGGCACATCGTTGTCGATGACGATGCAAAGTAAAGTCAAGCCACCGGGCTTCTCTGTGTTCCTCGTATGTATGTACGAGTATATTGTTCCAGAGGTTCCTTGTTTTTTAGCTTTTGCCTTTACACACATACATACATATATTATATATTATTCACTTATCCTGTCTTTTGTTGTTGGATATGGGTTTGAGTTTGAAGTTTGAGTCTGGGCTACCTACTTTATATCCATGCATAAGACTCCTGCTTCCTCCACTTATTCTGATGATACTGATGCTGATGCATTGTGCGGTGTGTTGTGTTATTTATGATTTAAACATTTATATAATTTATATATATTTTTTATTTTTTATTCTCATTTTCAAAGAAAAATTTTGCCTGTCATCGAATGTGGAGAGGAGTGCTGTTTTACTGGTAGTTGCCACGACTTTTGTTCGAGTTATGGTGGTATATCTCTGTCTATACACACAAAACTGGGACAGCAGCAAGAAGAGAGCTCGTTTGGATGGGGCTCGGGTAGAGAGTGGGGTATCTTTTGTATGCGAGCATGTCCAAATGTGATTTATTATACTTTGATAACCCCCCAACAATAATTACTGATATAATTTATGACTTTCAGTTTTTATATTTATTATTCTACTTTAAAGCGGGATGGATTTATGAGGGAATAATATTTTATATGGCCATAGGTAGGTCTATATCTATACCTATGTATATGAACGTGTGTAAATATTATACTAACTCTCGATGAAGAATATCACTCTATAACACTAAGGCCCCATACACTACATGAGGTTGCAAATTGAAAAATAAATCTTCCAAAGAGTGTTTAGTTTGAACAAAGTCAACATTGACTGGCTTGGTTCGTTCGTTTCATTTCGTTTCGTATGTTATTTGTCATCAAGCTTAAATTTTACTATAAATATATGTACATATAAAACTGCTTTATAGTATATAATCATAATCACAAGTAGGAGATATTCTTTATATGATTTTGGTCTAAGTACAACATTGCTTATCATTGAAGTGACAGGAAATTGAAATGCGAGATGTCGACGAGGTGTGTTAAATTTAGTTTACCCAGGTTAAATGTTATAATTAGCGTTATTAACTGTGGTGAACAAACAAAACAATAAAGGCAAGTTAAGATAATTTGTTAATGTTTATGAGATAAAAGTTACTATTAGGTGTTTTCCTCTTTAAGTTCAGAGTGGGAAATGAGCTGTCAAAAAAAGATCTGTTTGTTTTTTAGCTCAGACGCATCAGACCACTAAGGCTGTTTTTCTTTTTTTAATAAGAGCTGACTCGGAGCACGCTCTATGAGCTCAGAATCAAATAACGCGCCTTCAGCAGATAATACAAAAGTATTATTTATTTGGTATACAAAATTATATAATCTGCTTTTCATTTGTATCGGGTTTTCTAATATGGACTTGACAACTTTGAATTTAATATGCGAACGCATCCTTCACTTAACTTCCATTGTCAATTTTCGCATCTGCGAAAACGTTCGGTGAACGCAACTTTTAGAGCGTTACCTCCAATTTTCGAATGTAATTATCGCCCAAATTAAGTGCAAAAATTTAATTTTACATATTTGTTGTGAGTTGTTGCCGTGACAGTTTAACAACCGGTTGGTCGTAGTTTCGAAAATATCGCTGCCATTCAGGCGTCCGTAGCAAACAAACCAAATCAGCCAATTCCACGGCGTTCTCAAGAATTAGTCTGAGCGATGAGACCACATTATGGTTTACACCCATAAAAGATCAAGTAGACTCAAGAGTTGAAGCCGATCGGTAATTTGAAGCCACCGACGTATTTTCTCCGATTGAGCAAGTTTTCAAGTCCATATTGGAAAATCCTTTAGAGTTTTTCCACTACACCCTCGAGTGTGTATCAAAAATAAATCGGAGCTCGGGCAACCCTGGTCAAATTCTTCTCAGAGCGTACATACTCAACATGCTAATGCTCTTCACTGTGCTCTGCTCAGAGTTGAAAAAAAATACTTTTTTTTGTTATATTGTGCTCGCACTAAAGGAGTTATGAATACCCTTATAATGTTTAAACACAGTGCGAGCAATTAGGAAAGGAAGATAGGATTAGAAAGGAGAAAGCGATGCACATTGGTTTTGAATGCCTGCACATTGTAATGAGTGGGAAATATTGAGTCTGGTAAACTATTCCACATTCGCGTTGTACGGCTAAAGAAAGAATCTCTGTACTTAACAGTACGTCCGAAATTGGGCTCAAGGGTAAACTGATGAGCATTCCTAGCAGTACGGGTATTACGGTTGAATTGTTTAAGCGGAGGAATGAAACTGGCTATTTCACTAAATACTAAAGCATTGTTTATAAAAATAACGATAAAACAATGCCAGAAAATCCTTCGTTATTCTCAAGACTGAAATTTATTATCCTCTCAAATTCAAAGTGTACCAGCATAAAATTATGGTTGATTCAAATTGGAAGTAACACAAGTTTTACGGTAGCAAAATTAAGCGCAAATTATGTTTTGCTTATAACGGGTGTTCTTTTAGAGGTACATATATAAATTTAAGTTGGCAACACTATTTTAGCTGGTGGAAATTTTGTCAGCTGTCAAGTGGTTAATTTTTAATTTAGTTTGGTATTTCGAGTTAGGGACTAGTGTTTTGGCCTCCAAGATAATGTGATTTAACGCCGCTTGACTATTTTCTGTGGAGATAAGTGAATTCGGTACTCTACACCGATAAGCCCTAAAGCCTAGTACATACTTCCTCGTGAAGTGAACGTTCGCCAGTGGAGAAAGTGAACTTTTGAAATTGCTCACTGGTACACACTTGTGAATACACGTTGTGAACATTTGTATTCTATTTCATATAAATGCATTTTAACTTTTTTTTAAAAACCACACGCAAAGCAGCCACAAACTTTAAATGAGGAATCAGTATCAGTATTCAGTACAAATTGAAAACTGTCCTTTTTTTTGTAACCAAATGTCAAAGCTTCACCAACAGTTCCCGTACATTTTGCACGTGAATTGCCCGTGAACGAAAACTCTCCACTCAGCTTCACGAGCACGTTCACGGGTGAACCAAAAACCGAAATTTGTATGGGTTCACGAGATGGTTCACAAGTATGTACTAGGCTTTAGGAATCGACCACTTGGAGGACACATTCTTCGCGATATTACCGATATACGGCATCAAATCTTAGGAAAAGTCATCGAGCATTTGCCCCCACATAATCATACGTCCAAGCTTGTATTGGCGGTCATATGCCACAAATAATATTTAAGTTATAACGCCAAGAGATTATCTTTCGAATAAAGAAAACTTTACATGGCATTTTAAAAAATATTTTTGTTTTATACCATTTCAAAGTTCTATGCCTCTAAAAAAAAAACACCTTTAAGTTGATATTCATGAATGAAGCCTTAAACTCTCGACTAGAACAGCTACATTCTCGTTTGCACTCACTGTTCAACAAGGACCATTGACCACTAGCATACTAGTCTCACGAAGTTTTTACACAAACTTGAGTACAGCAGGTAAGGTGGCTGTTTTATTTCAGCCAAAACTTTTTTTCCAAAATAGCACTATTTATCTGCACAGCCTTACTTTGGAAATAAGTTTTCAATATTTCCCAACGATATAAAAAAATATGACTCATTTTCGAGACATCGAATTTCGAAAAAAATGTTTCAAATATTTTTAAAAATCAAACATAAAAAACAATGACATTTCTGATCAACAAATATTATTGAGACAGTATAAGAGCTTGTGCAGAAAAATTATTGAAACCGATTGATTAGTTCTTGGGAAAACTTAAAAACAAAATAACAAAAAAAATAGAGAACATTTAATAAAAATCTATCGGTTCGTTTTTGAGAAAATTCGAATTTTCGATTCTTTAACAAAAAATTTGTACGGGGACTACTGCTATTTTTAGTCTTAAAAAAATAAAAAAAAAACGACTGAGGCTTAAAACCTTAATTACCAAATTTTAACTCAATCGACCCAATGGTTTCCCTGTAGGGACGAGGACAGACAGAAAGACGGTTCGATATTTTTACGAATGCAATATTAAAAAAAAAAACGATCGGGTTCTGTCCCTATTCCTTGTTTTTACACGTTTACTCTTCTAAGATCGCATTCGCAAAGTGAGTATAAGTGAATGCAATCTTTTAGTTCAATTCGATTGATGATTTTTTAAGATCAAATTCGCGAACATTTTTAACAATCAATGTTTTTTTGCTTTTAAAATTCTCTTGAGTAAACATGTTTTCAATTTTTTTTTCTAAATGTTTTAAATTTGTGTGATATCATGAACATCCCAGAATTTCACAACTTGAATAAATACCTTGAAATTTATTAAACTGTTTATAAGCCTCGGGTCAAAACATACTTAAATGTCTTTTCTTTTAGAATTAACTTGAACTTACTTTGTTCTGGGTAATTAATAAAATTTTCAACACTCAAAAGGTTATCATCATAAATTTATTTGACGCAATGTGTTTGTACGTTCCACTCTATTTAAATTAATAATACAAAATTAATTTATGGTCAAAACCATAAAACAAAAAAAAGAACACAATCATCATTATTTGTGTGTTAATATATAACAAAATGATTTAATCACAAAAGACAATCAAATTTATGAAAACGTTCATATCATTATCGTAAACCATTGTGTATTATAATTCAGAAGCTATAATCCCTCAAAGATTAAAAAGGTTTCCCATTTGTATACAATAATAATTCATGTCACCTATATTAAATATAATTGTTTTTGCAATATTATTTTGTTTCTCGTTTATTTGAACTATGATAGGAATTGTTGTGTGAACTTAGATGATTCAAGAGATAAAATTGTGGGTATGGTTACTTTAAAGGGAGTCCTGGCTCATAATTTTTATGACAAAATTTATAATTTTATAAGATGCATGCCACATGCTGTCAGCTGTTTTGTAATGACAAGAATAAATATGAGTGTATAATAACTCAAATTTAAGTAAATAATTCAAATTAAATTTCATCAAGGAAGGTTTAAGTGTGAATTTACGTTCGAAACAGATGGTCTTATATAGACTTCATCTTATCACGGGAAAACGAGTAGAATACTGTTCTTTTATGGAATATTTCAAAGATGGTTTTATTTCAAAATGTTTGTGTGTTTGAATAATGGGAGAAGTTTTTCGAAAAACAATCGCTTTGGACAAATTTTGTTGGGTTATGCCTCATTTTGAGCCGTTTTGCCTTAAATTCAATTGAACATTTTTACAACCACCACCAATAATTCTGTGACTTTAATAAAAAGAGTATTGACAATGCAATTATTGTATGCATTCCTTCATTTTCCACTTATTTATTTGCTCTAGGCCTACTACACAGTTGATGAAGCGACAACTCTGTTAAAAAATTATCTTTACTCAGGCATTATCTTTTTTTTTATTTTTTGAAGTGTCCTTTCATTTGACATTTAAACGATGTCAGCAGATTGCATCCCTTATTTTAATGACACTCATGTGTCATGACAGCTAATATACCAGTCTAACCACACATTAAAGTCCATTTCATTGGTTTTATTTTGTTGTTTTTTTTTCGTTTTTTCTTTATCCTCTGTATTTGTTGTATTCTATTTTAACAAACCCCATGTCGAGAAAATAGAATAAGGACAAACAAATTAAAAAAAAGAAGGTATAGAAAACAAGACAAGCTGTACCTATATTCGTCGTAGGTATAGGTACATAGAAAATGTCAGCATCCTGTTTTAAACAGTTGACATTCACATGAAAATGAAATAAGGAAGAATGAATGGTTATGTGACACCTTCCTGTCAACCACTTGAAGACAATTAGACTTGAACAGAAAAGGCCATAAAATAGGCATTCATGCAACATGATAGAGAGGAACAGAGCTTGAGATAGGATAGAACATATATGAGAGTTGGTTTTACACAAAATTTGTATAAAAGTACAAGGATATTATTATAATTTAAGGTGACCAGCTTTTCGTTTATTTTTTGTTTTCGTGAAGTAAACAAGAAATTGACTTTTTTTGAAATATCAACACAACGTTGATGAAGAAATAAAAAAATGTGGGTCCGTCAGTTTGTGTGTCCTTCTGTATTTGATCTAAAGCCCGATAGGATTCATTTGACATTAGAGTGCATTTTTGTATGATTCCATCGATCGCAAGTTTGAAGTCTAGTTTAAGCTAATGTTTCAAAAGTATAGGGCTTAAATTCGACATCTGTCAAACTAAGTTGTTAAACCATTTTTTTTTAGTTGAAAGTCTGACATATCGCACAACGCATGCTGATTCTCCCTCAGCCACATATCGTGCTTTAAGAGGAGGCAATGGTTTACATAATCGTACAGCTACGCAAAATTGTGAAGAAATTTGAAGAGACTGGATTTGTTACAGATATTGTAAGACTTGTGTATCATCATTTTGCTCGTACCACTGAAATATCGCTGCTGTAAGTGAAAGTGTTGCCAAAGACACGAATGTGTCGATTCCTCGTCGTTCTCAGGAATTTGGACTGTCTTACGGCACATTATGGCGTATTTTGCATTTGTATCTACTCCTGCATCCAACTGACCATTCACAACGTCGCGTTGTAGATAAGTCGAATGGGTGCTTGAACAACAGGCGGTGGACGGTGATTTTTCGAACGATATTTTCTTTAGCGACGAACCACATTTCTCACTCGGTGGGTATGTTAATAGGTAAACAAAATTGTCGTATTTGGGGTTCTGAGAATCATCAAGTATGTAATTAAAGAGAGGGCATAACATCCACAAAAAGTCACGTGGTGGTGTTTTAAATAATGTAGTGTATCACACATAATGTCAACGTTTAAACTTTATATAAATAATAGAGAAATACCATGAAAAGAAATATTTTATATGTGTTTTATTTACGTTTACTTTTGAAACCGCAAAATGGATAACCCTGTACAAATGGTAACTTCATATCGGTTTTTTAAATGTTCGCGAAAACGATTTTTACGGATTTTAATTCCAACTTTATTCCAAAAATTTGCTTTTCGCCAAATCTAACAAAAAAATCAATATGGTCACCAGAATTGCGTGGCCTATGTAGAACTTGATTGGTTGCTCTCTAAATTTACCTTCGTCATTGTGCTTGATGTTTTTTTTTTCATACAAACGTACATATATAAATATTTCAAAGCCTATGTTAGAGTTCACTTTGTTAAAATCCTTATCAAAGTTGATGTCCTTTTTTTTACTGTACATACCATAGGATTTTAGTGTTCTTTTCAATTAACTTCAGAAACAGGATTTTTCAAAAAAAAAAAAAAAAAGGTAGTTATGTATAGGTATTTATGTTCCAAATCAATTTGTAATGAATTTTTGAAAATTATGTATTTAAATTATCATTTTAATGGATACACAATTTGAACTTTTATAAAATTATTTTTTGTTTTGAAAAACAAAATCTTTTGAAGTGATTAATTTTGAAGATAAATCAATTTTTAGATGAGTTGTAATTATTTAATTAGAGAGATGAAGGTATTGTTTTAGGGTAAGTTTAATTTTTAGATTGTTTTCAAAAGAAATCACTATATTCACTACTAAAGAAAAATAAATTTTGAAAAAATAAATAATTAAAGACAACTTTAAGGAACATATTTTTAAGAAGAGAATTAAAATTTTTCAACACAGTTTTGTTTTTTCTTTTCAAAGGAAATACATTTTGGAAACATTGAATACCTAAGTAATAAATATTTTTTGCAAGAAAAATAAAAGGAGAATGTATCGTTTTCGTCCGACAGTGCCGCACTTTATGATTGGCACAGTAAGCTTTTTAAACTTGAAAGCAAATTTTTAAGCCTTGGTACCAACAATTTTGTGCTGGAAAAGATAGATGTTTTCTTATTAATTATTTTTGTCTTTAAATCTGGAAAACTTATTTTAAATTAAACTAACTGCCTTTACTAAATAGTATATGCACATAACAAACGAAAAATATGTATTAATAAAAATATCGTATTTCCAAGGCTTAAAATGTTGCTTCGATGTTTAAAACACTTGTTCTGCCATTAAATAAATGCGAATCATTGAAAAGGTTGTAAAGCATGTGTGGTTAAAAGTTATATCGGTTTAAAGTTTGTAACAAATGCGTTTTTAGTTATTAGTTTTCTAACAATTTAAGAAAGCAACAGACACGCTCTTTCTTTCTGGTCCTTCAACCTGGTACAGCCCCTTATTTTTGTCAAAAAGTAGGAGCAGTGCCTGTGATTGAAGTCTCTATACAGAAATTGTATTTCGTTTCGAAAATCAAAATTCCTGAAAGCAAATATATTGCACTCTCTATTTCGAAAGCGCAATGAAATTTTTAACTTTCGAAATGACAATTCCGAAAGCGGAATTTTCGAACCTGGCAACTGGTTGTCGAATGTCAAAAAAAAAGGTAAATTAAATTGCCAAAACTATAGGAACATAAAATAAATAATTTAGAAATGTATATGTAGGTGTTGGCAGATCATAAATGTTCCATAAAAAGCAAATTAAGGAAAAATAAACAGCGACTGGCAACAGTGAAAATGCTTCTAATCCTGAAGCCGAACTACTTAACAACGATGAGCACGAGCAGCATATTGCCCTAAACATTTTAAGGTTACACTCAGCTTTAAGATGTATGAAACCAAAATAAAAAACTTAATTTTATCACGTAAAATCACACAAATTCTGTGCAATTACGTTCATATCAAAATTGTCAAACTTGTTTTGATTTTTTCACTAAAAACAATTTATCAATGTTTTAATTAATTTATGGACATTGAAGTTTTAAAATAGAAATTAATCAATTGATTCCATAAAACCAACCACATCTTCAGTTTTATTACGTTTAAATGTAATAAAAAGAGAGAAATAGTTAAATAATGGCTACAATACTAAAATATCTTAACTTAACATACTTAATTCATAAAGGTACCTGCTATGTAAATTTCTCAACTAGTGTCAAAAAAAAACTAAACGTCAGATATTTCAATTGCCTTATAAATTCAAGAATTGAAACTAATCTGGTAGTTAATAGTTCGAGTTGTGTTAAAGTACCCAATTTACTACTAACAATTGGTACACCTACCTAACCTACAAACCTATTCATATAGTAAAATAGGATTCCTTTTATAAATGTTGTTATCCTGGTATCCCACAACGTATCAAACATCACAAGTATCCATTAATTTTTGTATTCCATTGTGAGTGGGTTGATAATAACTTAATTTATGACCCAAACCCAGGAGTTTAATTGTTATTTCTTTTTCTTGTTGTGTGTTTCTTTTTTAATTTTGTTTTGATGGAAATTTATAACATCGCTGTCGGTCGGACAGTAGGAGAAAATCACGACACTGAAATTTTCAAAATGAGCTCTCACATGGAGCATTCTTCTTCCAAAGTGATGTCCTCTTTTATGTATATTCCTACTCGCATCCAAAGAACTGATAATATTAATAGCTCCACCACACACCGGGACTCACAGGTTACCTATAGCTTACCTACCTATATACAAAATAGTTTAGCTGGTATAATGAGTGTGCCAATGAGTAGGATGACGCTGCTGTGTATGATGTAGAAACCTTTTTGCTCCCCAAGCACAAGAGACGCGACTGAGTGACTTCGGAAAGACGACATCTCTTCTGATGATTCTGCCTGATGCCCGATGCCTGCTGCTGCTGTCCCAGCGCGCTATACTCCATGACATTAATGGTCTGTTGATACATAATCGCTGCCATATTAAATGGAATTTTATTGATCGGCAACTCGGCGGGATAGAACTGCTGCTACACCGCTCCCCACCGCTTCGCATCGCACAGCACTCCAGCGTATCAAATCGGGAATCCCGCTTAGATGAGGTTTTCTTTTTAAAGCGGTTTATTGATCGCATTAAATATGGCTCGATAATTAAGTCATAAATTAGATTTCGGATGGCAGCTAGCAAGCAGGTAAAATAAAAAGGTAAGCATTGCGTTTTTAATAATATGTCGTCTGCAATCTGAATGTCATAATGGCAGCAATCGAATATAGAGATGAAGATGGAAAGAGAAGGAAAACGAGAAACGACAAACTATGCACACACCTTAATTAATTGGATATGTTAATGGTACGCTAACGCTTAGATTACATGTTTGATGTTGATGTTAGAATAGAAAACAGACAAAAAAAAAAAATAATTACATCCAGGAAATGAAATATGTGAAAAGTGAGTAAGTAATTAAAGAACATTTTACGACTTATAGCATTAACAACAATTTACGATACAATAATTACTATTAACTATTTTAACCTCTTGATGGTTTCCCTGTAAAGATGTTGACAATTAATATTATAAATAAATAGATAGATAGACTGACTGACAGACAGTGACAGACTTAATGAAAACAACTACATTTGCACTTGATTTTCTTACCTACTTTAGAAACTTGATTGCTAACGTTCAAAGTGGGGAAATTTACAAATGATTTACTTTTTTTTAGGTATAAAAGTTTGGTTATGACTTTTAAGATTTTCGAATAATTTTTAAAATGCTTTAAAAAAAGTCACCCGAAATATGTTGTAGGATCTTTTGATCTTTACGGGAACTTTCTCTTTTTTCGTGGCTGTTTCTGAAGAATATGATCAAAAACTTCGAGTATTCAAAAATAAAGTTGTTGCTCAAGACAAAACAATATTTGCAGGACTTTGAGACCGGTTTTGAGAAAAAACCACAAAAATGTTATTTCGGGGAAGTATGTGTGTAACACACAGGCTGGCAATGGATTAAAGTACGTGTAAAACCCGTTTAAGGGCACGGAAAGAAGTGTAGAGCATTTATGACAATGCTAGTATGGCCTGGAGACCCATACTAAAAAAGTATCTGTGATATTCCTACATTGTCTTGCAACAACTCCCATAAGTATAGGATTCTGTACTATACTGTATGGTACCACAATCTTTGCTCGTAACACATGGGCGCATAGTACGTTTGACGAGACAGCATTGCCTTCAGCCCAATACTGTACCGGAGATGTCGCAATGCTACTAGTTTTTCCCGCGATAATTTATGGCGTGATAATCGATACCCTTATTTGATTACTGTCAATATTTATTACTCCAATGTAAGCATAAGGGACATAACAATAATGGATAGACTTTTCTGCTAGGAGCGTTGTACATGTCGCCAGTCAGTATGGGCCTGACTCCCATACTGGCATTAGCGTATCGGCTATAACTATTGTCGACGTTACTATTCTCATTATGGCCAAATTACAACTTACAACTTTTTATCCAATGGAAATCTTCTAAGCCATACAGTATTGCGTTCACACTCATACTGACGTTGTAATATTCGCAATGTATTTCTTTCCATGCGCTGTGTACCACTTATGACTCTAACCCATAACTTACGTGCTATTTGAGGCTTATAAGCTGAATTGAGTCTACCCGTCTTATTTTTCGGTTCGAATATAGGACCCAAATTTAACATAACAAGAGGAGTTCAGTCCTGGAAGACATTTTCCAAACAAAAATTAACTTGAAGAAAAAATATGGAATAAGAATATGTGAACAAGTTCTTAAAAATGTAAGGTTTGCAGACGATATAGTTCTTATTTCTACAAAAGCTACACACATTGAAGACATGTTGACGGAATTAACTAGCTTGGCTAAAAATTATGAACTTCAATAAACAAATCGAAAACTAAAGTCATAACAAATCACACAAAAGACGATAAAACGTTGGACGAAGAAAAACTTGACGTAGAAGATTACATATATTTGGGACAACTAAAATCATTTAAGGACCAAGCAAATAAAGAAATTAACAAACGCATCACTAATAGCTGGAAACAATTCTGGAGCCTTAAACATACTTTACAATTGGACACACAATGAAATAAATCTTCGACTCTGCTATTCTACCGATCTTTACTTACGGACTACAAACAATAAGCTTGACTGCAAAAACACTTGACCAGCTAAGGATATGTCAGACCAAAATGGAAAGGAAAATTCTGAACATACGACGAAGTCAAAGGGTACGAAGTGAAGATACTCGCAATAGAAATTGGCGCGGGTAGATTTTGGCGCACGTGGCGGTCATTTTGTTTCGGTGACATCTGTCAAATTACAAAACTTTATTGACAAAATGAGTGTTCGTTAACTCAAACGTTGCTCGCATTGGGCCCATTTCACGGTAGACCTGGTGGCCCTTCATAGTCGACTCTTCAACGTTTGGTGGCCAAATTTGAGACAACCGGTTCAGTAAACAATCAGCCAACACACGTACGTTGAAGGAACGCAAGTTCGGCCGAGAACATCGCAGCGGTCCGTGAAAGTGAACAGCAGGGACAAGAACTCGGCCTTTCGCAGACTTCAACTTGGCGAATTTTGCGTCGGGTACAAGATCCAACAGACCCAGGAGCTCAAAGTTCATGACCATATACAACGCCGTTTGTTCGCTGACTGGCCTTTGAATCGTTTGGAAGAGGACCTCGATTTTGGCCGAAAAATCATGTTTAGTGACGAGGCGCATTTTTGAATGATTGGCTGTGTTAACAAGCAAAATTGGACCACTCGGATCCGTGTTACCGTAAGAAGATGAGCCGGGCATTTGAATGATGTCATATTCCACACTCAATGACATGCGCCTTTCAAATAGAAAAATAATTTTGTTAATACCTCACACACAGCTTGTTTTATTCCATTTCAACATCTTTCCGCCCTTATTGAAAAACCATTTAGTTGAAAAAGTTGTGAATGTCGATTTGACGTTCTTGGGTTTTTTCCAGGGTCGACTGTGAACTTTCCTGGTCTATAACCGCATTGATAAGGACCTATCAGGTTGTTGACGATTTTGTATGCGATGTTGAAAAGACTGATCCCTTTATAGCTAGCGCAGTTGAAAGGGTCTCCTTTCAGTATCGGGTAAACATGGCGCCATTATGCTTCGTTATGTTTAGAATTTGACAGTTTTAAGTTGAGCTGTTGTTCTTGCAACACATACATACATTACCGTTGATACCTAATTAATTTTGATGTTTGCTTGTCCCAAATTAAACAACAACAAAAATAACCATCCCTAAAAAAGAAATAAATTTAAAAACAAATGTCTGTTTGTCGCGTCCAATTAAAACACCATTCGGACAAATGACTAATGACAAACTGATGGCAAACTGACACTAACAATTATTCCAATAGGGCCAAGCCAGGCCAGAGCCAGAGCCACTAGTATGGGGTACAGCATTTCCGTCTGTCGTGTTTGTGAGAACCCCTTTCTCAAATAATAATTTAATTTACCAGAATAAAAAAAGAAATCTTTTTTTCATTTTTATTTAAATGATAATTTATGGCTAGCGATGTCCATCGACAATGACTCTAATAAATTTCATTGTGTTGTCCTAAGATCCCAAAAAAAAAGACAGTTTCTTTTTTTTTTTGTTTGTGGTTGATATTTTATTCGTTGTCGTTTTGTTTTTCGACGAATAATAATTTTTGTCGGTTATAACGAGCGCTACCATTTGGCCTCTGTGGTGTGATAATATGCGGCTGTATTATACGATGGAATTAAAACACTCCTCTCGTCTTAATGACACAAATGACACAAGTTTTGTTTTCTTCTTTTTTTTTTAATTTTTTAATCGTAATTTATATTCGTTTATTTCTTCATTAAATTTTATTTATACAAATGTATTTTGTATTATCATATTAATTTGTTTCATGTAGGTTTTTAAACTAAAACAAAACAAAACAAAAAATATATATGTATAACCGGCCTAGAGAAACTGCTACCGCGCGTTTACATCCATGTCCGCTTCTAATTTCTGTACTGCGATTAAGACAAGGTATGATAAGCTGTGGGTCGTTGGAATCGGTGACGGATTTGTATATCGGTTGCAACATACCGTGTATATTTTTTACTTTTTTTGGGGACCCTTTATTAGTCGACAAACTTGAAATTTTGCAGATAGGAAGATTTTGGATATTGGCTGTTTTAAAGCCACATGTTTTATTCACTTTTTAATTTTTGGAATTTCGAATCTAGGCACCAAATGCGACCTTACTTACAGAATTCTTCATAAAGGAACAATTTAATACACAAATCTATTGTATGGATACAATTGAACTGCCAACTATACAATATCTATAATACAAAGGTTTTCCAATAAAAGGTTTCATTTGAGTAGCTAGCTATTTAGGAAACTGTCATCTATTGGACATTTGCAAGTATGAACTTTGACATTACTAAAAATTGAATATGCACCCAACGCATTTTAATTCTTGAAATTCACTACAAAAATGATGGAAATTTTACATTCACAAGTTTGCAGTACGCAATTTTGAAACAAATGTTTTCTGGCTGGGCTATTTCTCCAAGGAATACTCACAATTGGCCACCGAAATTTTGTGATTTAACACATATAAACA
Source organism: Eupeodes luniger (assembly GCA_951509635.1). Classification (NCBI taxonomy): domain Eukaryota; kingdom Metazoa; phylum Arthropoda; class Insecta; order Diptera; family Syrphidae; genus Eupeodes; species Eupeodes luniger. The sequence continues at coordinate 85,454,776 of OX608073.1, forward strand.
GTTTGTTTGGAACCACTTGAGAGGCAAGGTCTATGCGAATACTCCCCAACCAAAACAAGAACTTAAAAAATGGTTTCTCAAACCAGGGATCGACAATTCGATGAAATTGTACCAAATTCCATACAATTGAGTTTGTACAAATAACGGGTTATCCATTTTGTAGCTTCAAAAGTATAGGACTGGAATTCGACACCATGTCAAACTAAGTTGTCTAACCAATGTTTTTCGTTCAGTTGAAAATTTGACATTTACAAAAATGGATCGCTTAACTATGGCACAACGCATACAAATTGTTAAAACCTACAACAGAAATGGATTCTGCGGTCTTTGGTCCGGAGGTGTAATTGGGCCTTACTTATTCGAAAACGACGACGATGGAACGACTGTCACCGTTAATTCGGATATGATACCCGACTTTTTTTTGCCTGCTGTTGAAGAATATGTGGTTTCAATAAGATGGTGCCAGATGTCACACAACTCGATATGGTGATTTAACACCTTTAAGCTTTTTCTTTGGAACCACTTGAGTTTTCAAAATTATATATGTATAGCGCGAGCGGGATATGCTTAAAATCTTAATTTCCAAGTTTGAACTCAATCGACACAATGGGGTGAGCTGTAGTGGCGAGGACAGACAGACGGACGGAATCGGGGGACCCACTTTTTTCGACTTCTCACTATCGACATGTCAAGTTTGTTTAAACCTTGAGTTCGAATCTTTTTAGTTGCTATATGTCGCAAGTAATAAGAAAATTGATCTGAGATATACACTCTCAACCACTAGGATGAGGACACACCTTTTAAAGTAGATTTTAGCTTTTTATAGCTGGTGGAATTGTTGTACCCGAAAACTTTTACTACCTGTGAATAGGTATGTATTTCACCATTACAAATTCTTAAAATTAAAGGGAAAATTAGAAACGAGCGGTGGAATTTCCCAATATCAAATAATAAACTACTAAAAAAGCGTATACAAAAATGCTTCACTAGGATGAGGCCACTGCGAATATTTCCGTGCAGGAGTTAACAAGTGCGATCTTTTAAAAACTTTTGTATAGAATATCTAAAAGAGTGTTGAAAACAACTGTTTTAAATAAATTTGAAACACAAATGGGCTCAGGAAAGACTTTGACAGCTACAGAAAGAGCAATAATAAATGCTCTGAAGGATTTACGACTCTCAGGTGGTGAAATAGCAAGGAGGCTTAACAGAAGCAAGATAGACCAAGAGCCGGCAGCAAATTTTGGGAGTGGAGTGATAACCAAAATATATATAAATATATGTGTAGATATACGCAACATTATGCCAAATTCAACCGTCTGGCAGGTTTTTTTTTCAGCCGGGGGCGGGGGTGGGGGTTCGAAAATGGTCATTTTTTCGATTTTGGGGTCGAAGTGATAACCACTTAAATGCATATATAAACAATAGGGGATGGTGCCCCGATGTCAAAAAAGTGAGTCCAAGACGTTTTGCTTTCAGCCTTCCCCTTGCCAGACGGCCGCCAAAATGGGCGAAAATCAACTTTTTGGGTCGAAGTGATAACCACTTAAATGCATATATAAACAATAGGGGATGGTGCCCCGATGTCAGAAAAGTGTGTCCAAGACGTTTTACTTTCAGCCTTCCCCTTGCCAGACGGCCACCAAAATGCGCGAAAATCAACTTTTTGGGTCGAAATGATAACCACATGAATGATACATCAAAAAATCAGGAAAATTCTCCTGATTGTAAAAATGTGTGTCCAAGACGTTTTACTTTCAGGCTTCCCCTTGCCAGACGCATTATAACACTTTTTAACAGAATTTTTCAACTTAAATCCTTTAATAAATTTTTTCTTGTTAACCATAACCAAAAGAATCATATACCAAAATATCAGACAAATTCCCCTCACTCTAAAAATGTGTGTCCAAGACGTTTTGCCTTCAGCCTTCCCCTTGCCAGACGCATTTTAACACTTTTTAACAGAATTTTTCAACTTAAATCCTTTAATAACTTTTTTCCTGTTAACCATAACCAAAAGAATCATATACCAAAATATCAGACAAATTCCCCTGACTCTAAAATTGTGTGTCCAAGACGTTTTGCCTTCAGCCTTCCCCTTGCCAGACGCATTTTAACACTTTTTAACAGAATTTCTCAACTTAAATCCTTTAATAACTTTTTTCCTGTTAACCATAACCAAAAGAATCATATATCAAAATATCAGACAAATTCCCCTGATTCTAAAAATGTGTGTCCAAGACGTTTTGCCTTCAGCCTTCCCCTTGCCAGACGCATTTTAACACTTTTTAACAGAATTTCTCAACTTAAATCCTTTAATAACTTTTTTCCTGTTAACCATAACCAAAAGAATCATATACCAAAATATCAGACAAATTCCCCTGATTCTAAAAATGTGTGTCCAAGACGTTTTGCCTTCAGCCTTCCCCTTGCCAGACGCATTTTAACACTTTTTAACAGAATTTCTCAACTTAAATCCTTTAATAACTTTTTTCCTGTTAACCATAACCAAAAGAATCATATACCAAAATATCAGACAAATTCCCCTGACTCTAAAAATGTGTGTCCAAGACGTTTTGCCTTCAGCCTTCCCCTTGCCAGACGCATTTTAACACTTTTTAACAGAATTTCTCAACTTAAATCCTTTAATAATTTTTTCCTGTTAACCATAACCAAAAGAATCATATACCAAAATTAGAAGATTTCCAATACGTTTTCTTTTCAGTCTTATGCTTGCCAGAAAATCCTAAAGAAAGAATGCACAAAAACCACCGTTTTCCTTTAAAGCATAATAATTTTATTTTATTTAGAAAAAAAATATTGAATCACATGACATAAAATTGAATGAAATTTTGAAATTAGAAATTATAAAAAAAAACTATTCTTCATCATCAGATTCGTCCGATGAAGAATTTTGCGAAATATTGTCTTCTTCACTATCATTTTCATAACAGATAATTAAATTTTCAATGGTTTCTGGGGCCACGGCTCCGTTGAACCATATCAATTGGACCATGTCATCCTCCATGGTCCAGCCGCATTGAAATGGGGAAAGTTGTATCCCTGTATCCTTAAATTTTTGTAATCATGAAGTGTTTATGATGTTTTTTTAGTATAACTAATAACAAATTGCTTTTAAAAAGTGTTAAAATGCGTCTGGCAAGGGGAAGGCTGAAGGCAAAACGTCTTGGACACACATTTTTAGAGTCAGGGGAATTTGTCTGATATTTTGGTATATGATTCTTTTGGTTATGGTTAACAAGAAAAAATTTATTAAAGGATTTAAGTTGAAAAATTCTGTTAAAAAGTGTTATAATGCGTCTGGCAAGGGGAAGGCTGAAAGTAAAACGTCTTGGACACACATTTTTACAATCAGGAGAATTTTCCTAATTTTTTGATGTATCATTCATGTGGTTATCATTTCGACCCAAAAAGTTGATTTTCGCGCATTTTGGTGGCCGTCTGGCAAGGGGAAGGCTGAAAGTAAAACGTCTTGGACACACTTTTCTGACATCGGGGCACCATCCCCTATTGTTTATATATGCATTTAAGTGGTTATCACTTCGACCCAAAAAGTTGATTTTCGCCCATTTTGGCGGCCGTCTGGCAAGGGGAAGGCTGAAAGCAAAACGTCTTGGACTCACTTTTTTGACATCGGGGCACCATCCCCTTTTGTTTATATATGCATTTAAGTGGTTATCACTTCGACCCCAAAATCGAAAAAATGACCATTTTCGAACCCCCACCCCCGCCCCCGGCTGAAAAAAAAACCTGCCAGACGGTTGAATTTGGCATAATGTTGCGTATATCTACACATATATTTATATATATTTTGGTTATCACTCCACTCCCAAAATTTGCTGCCGGCTCTTAGACTAAGAAAGCTGGCCCACAAAAATATGGGAAAAATCAAAAAAGGGTATAAAGCAGAAACAAGAACATCATGAGAAAAGCGGTTAATTCTACGGCTTGTCTCAAATTCCACTCTACCAGCGACTAAAATAAGGGCCAAAAGCTGAGTGTCAGCCAGAATACCAACGGTTCAAAGGATAATACAAAAAAAAAGTGATACTATCCAGAGAAGAAAACTAAATAATAAACCTGTTTTGAGGCAAGTACACAAGGAGCATCGGATGAATTTTTCAATAGTGCATTTTACTTGTACCAGTGAATAAAAACGCCTTATCTTTTGGGGTGAAAAAAGTTTAACATTGACGGCCCGTTGTTAACAACTTGTATTCCCATGATTTGCGAAAGAATGAGCTTATTTTGGAAGGACAGCATAGCCGTACATCAGGTGTAACGGTGTGGGGAGCTATAGCCTACTATGGCACAATCGACTTTTAGTTTTTGTCCACAATAATGAACGGGAACAACTGATTATGTTTACTGGAACGGTCACTTAAAAAAAAAAGCATTTTTGGACCTCTGCCTTGGATTTTCAAAAAATTCAATGCCCCCATTCACACTTCGAGGGTTCTTAGAAGTTGAATTTTGAAAACGTTTGGCCATGGCTTTTTCATAAAGTTTATGACGTTGGCAGACAATATGAAGACAAGGGCACCTTAATCGAAGCTTTTCGTGATTCCTGTGTCCAAATTTCCTGTGATTATTAAAAATATTTATCCGAATATGGCGGACATAGTCATTACTAATGTAAACAAACATTATAAAGAAATGTTGTTTTTTTCTGACATTTTGCAAGTGGACTCATCCTAGTGAAGCACTTAATTTATACCCTTTATGAGTAGTTTACTTTTCGATCTTGGGGAATTCCAACGCGCGTTTCCAATTACCCTTTAATTTCATAAATTTTTAATGGTGAAATACGTACCTATTCAAAGGCAGTAAGAACCCTTTCACCAGCTATGAAAGGCAAAAATCGGTTCAAAAATTTGTGACCTCATATTAGTGGTTTGCAGTGTAAATCACCCTGAATGGATTTCTGGACATTTGGCCAATTCATAATTTTAAGATCTCGGAGATTTTTATATTTTACTCGTTTTTGTAGTCAAAACTTTGAGTAAAAATTAGTTTGGATTTGTTCTATTGTAAAATTCCAAAAAGGTAAAAATACAAAGATTTTTTGACTGCTAGGTGATAATAAATAAAGATAATTCGCTGATATGGTTTTCCATTGTAAATTACATACTTTCCTTTTTACAATATATAAAATATCCATTGATTCCTCTTAAAATATATTTTAATATCAAAATTAAAGTTTTTTTTTTTTGAAAACCATATGATATAATAAAAGGGACATCACATTTGAAAAACGAATGTTGTTTTGATCCGCGTTTTTCTTAAACTTTTGACAGATGATAATATCTGATAGTATCACGGTATGTGAAAAAAATTGTTTTCTGAGAAAGCAACTCTCAACTTGATCAAAATTGGGAGTAAATTCAATTACAAAAACACAAACTCCTTTCACTATTTTGAATTGTTAACTATGAGATATTTTGATGTTCCAAAGAATTGATTAATAATTCAAAAAAGTTATTCAAGGAAATAAAGTTGATCGAAAATTAAACCCTTCAACACGTACATACATACATACATATATCAAAAAAATGGGAAGTAGATTGATTTCTATTTAATCATTAACGGAGTTTTACAAATTACAAAATTAAAATACTCATTATTTTAAAAATTTTATCGCTACTATTTTATACTCAAAAGTTTGAATTTTTAAGCATATTTAAGGTATAAACATTAAACATACTTCTAATAAAAATGTTTACCTGATGTTTGAAAAAAAAATTGATTCTAGAGAATAAACGTGATCCAAATTTAGACACTCTACATCTTAATCCAAAATTATGGAATCTCGATTTATTTGAATGGATAATAAGGTGCAGGACACTCAGTTCTGAAGACGAATTTAAGACACACAAGATTCTAAATTCAGTAAAGGTTATGATTTCAATAAAAGTGGTCAAAAATTTCCACTGTCAAAGGCCTCTACCGAAGCTAATCCAACCTTGGAAACAGTCACCGTCACAAAACAAAACAAGACAAAAAAAACACAAAATCTCAAATTTATTGCCGCGGTCTTTCCTAATTTAATTTTTTATTATTTTTTATTTTTTTTGTATTCTTCTTCGTTTTGTTTTGTTTTATTTAAGCTATAAGAATGGGAGGCCACATAAAATTGTTAATATATTGCAGTACTTCAGTGGCGATAATCGAAATCAATTCAATTATTTTTGACAGACAGCATTTTGCGATTCAAAAGCGTCTTCTTCGCTTTCAAGTAGTTCTATGGATACGTTTATATGCGAGTATACAAAAATACCAACTGTCAAGATTTTGTTAAGAGATCTGTCGAAAAGATAAGTGGATTAGAGTCAGGAATAATAATAATAAAAAAAAAAATGTTGAATACTGTATTAGCATTAGTGAGCCATAACAATTAAACGAGATATTTATTGGATAAACGAATCAATGTCATGTCTTTTGTTAATTCGTATGTCATCGAATTTGAAGTGAGGCGCGTTCTCAAAATAAAAAATATTAAGTATCTACAAAACAAAACAACAACAAAAAATAAACTAAATTGCTTCACCAGTCAGCAGTCACCAGTCAGCAGCACAGCGCAGTCACATTGAGTAGTTTAGTGATGGTGTGTTGAATAATAATAAATTTATTCATCAACGACAATAATGATTTTGATTAAAACTATAAAATTATTTAGGTAAGGTGTAGAGTATACATAGGTAAACTGAATTGAAATTTAAACCACCCAAACGAATGATAATTGGCAATGCAAATGTTTGAATTTTATTTCTTCATAAAATTTAGATTCTTGAATAAGTTTCCGCTATGATATGATGGGAGACACGTGTTTAAGATCGTAGGTGGGTTTAGAAGTGGGATAGAAAGAAATCTCTATTGAGGGTTTGATTTTAAGATTCATCAATATAATTTCGATGAGTTAAAGGGAATCGTTTAAATGCAAATATCTAGTAGATGAGTTAAATTGCATTGTTTTGAATTGAAGAGTTTGTTGATTTGAATAAAAAGAAATTACTTTCTCAAAACTTGATCACAGTTTTAATACATTTGGCACTGGATCCAAAAGTCGGGACTGAGTTCAATTAAAACTAAAAAACACTCCTGAAGCTTGGAACACTATTATATTGTAGTTAGGAGTACAAATTTTGAATTTTGAATTTCGACATATAGGATGTAGAAACAATTTTATTTGAGTTGAGTTTAGTTGAGTTCAGTTGGGTTGACTTAAATTGAATTTAAATTGAATTGAATTGAAATTGAATTGAAATTGAATTTGATTTGAATTGAATTGAATTAAATTGAGTTGAATTTGAATTGAAATTAAATTTGATTTGAATTGAAATTGAATTGAATTTGAACTGAATTTGAATTGAATTTGAATTGAATTTGAATTGAATTTGAATTGAATTTGAATTGAATTTGAATTGAATTTGAATTGAATTTGAATTGAATTTAAATTGAATTTGAATTGAATTTGAATTGAATTTGAATTGAATTTGAATTGAATTTGAATTGAATTGGAATTGAATTTGAATTGAATTTGAATTGAATTTGAATTGAATTTGAATTGAATTTGAATTGAATTTGAATTGAATTTGAATTGAATTGAATTTGAATTGAATTTGAATTGAATTTGAATTGAATTTGAATTGAATTTGAATTGAATTTGAATTGAATTTGAATTGAATTTGAATTGAATTTGAATTGAATTTGAATTGAATTTGAATTGAATTTGAATTGAATTTGAATTGAATTTGAATTGAATTTGAATGGAATTTGAATTGAGTTTGAAATGAATTGGAATTGAATTTGAATTGAATTTGAATTGAATTTGAATTGAATTTGAATTGAATTTGAATTGAATTTGAATTGAATTGAAATTGAATTTCAATTGAATTTCAATTGAATTTGAATTTGAATTGAAGTTGAATTGAATTTGAATTGAATTTGAATTGAATTTGAATTGAATTTGAATTGAATTTGAATTGAATTTGAATTGAATTTGAATTGAATTTGAATTGAATTTGAATTGAATTTGAATTGAATTTGAATTGAATTTGAATTGAATTTGAATTGAATTTGAATTGAATTTGAATTGAATTTGAATTGAATTTGAATTGAATTTGAATTGAATTTGAATTGAATTTGAATTGAATTTGAATTGAATTTGAATTGAATTTGAATTGAATTTGAATTGAATTTGAATTGAATTTGAATTGAATTTGAATTGAATTTGAATTGAATTTGAATGGAATTTGAATTGAGTTTGAAATGAATTTGAATTGAATTTGAATTGAATTTGAATTAAATTTGAATTGAATTTGAATTGAATTGGAATTGAATTTGAATTGAATTTGAATTTGAACTGAATTTGAATTGAGTTTGAAATGAATTTGAATTTAATTTGAATTGAATTTGAATTAAATTTGAATTGAATTTGAATTGAATTTGAATTGAAGTTGAAATGAATTTGAATTGAATTTGAATTGAATTTGAATTTGAATTGAATTTGAATTGAATTGGAATTGAATTTGAATTGAATTTGAATTGAATTTGAATTGAATTTGAATTGAATTTGAATTGAATTTGAATTGAATTTGAATTGAATTTGAATTGAATTTGAATTGAATTTGAATTGAATTTGAATTAATTTTGAATTGAATTGAATTTGAATTGAATTTGAATTAAATTTGAATTGAATTTGAATTGAATTTAAATTAAATTTGAATTGAATTCAGCGTCGTAATGAATAAAGTTTTTAAACAACACCCTGCTCATGATTTCTGACTTATAAGTCTTCTTATGGAAAAATTAGGTTTCAAAGATTGAATTGAATTTAAAATGAATTGAACTTAAATTGAATTCAGCACCTTAATGTACCTATTAAGTTTTAAAATAACAGTCTACTCATGACTCACGACATGATTTGTCTTTTCATTCCAAGATTATATATATTTATAAGATAAGAATTTACTGAACTGTCAAACCACAAATTAATCAATTTTCATTCAGTTTCACAGAAAAATATCAAATTCAAATGAAATAGAATATATTTATAAGCAGAGGTATGTACTTCCGCCAATAAATCAACAGATATAAAAATTTATTAAGAAAAAAAACCCACTCGCTGAATATCTTATCGCTTTGCCACACCATTAATAAACAAATCAACAACTCAATCTATTATGCGCCAAACGAAAGAAAAGAAAAAACAAAGCAAAGCAAAAAACCAAAAAAATAAATTGACATATCCATTTTTAAGGTGTCAAGAATTTGATCTGACAACATACTGAAAAGATAAATCGATTTCTTTGCCTCTATGCACTTCAAACTGCCACAACCATCTCTCTATAAATCCATCCAGGAGGCAAACCCTGTATGCGCAACACTCAACACACTCATTACCATTAAAAAATACCACCCGCAGTCACACTGAGAGTGAAGACAAATAAAACGAAAAATAAAAATAATGAAATTAAAACACATAACCCTCCCTCTCATACTTCAGAATCCTCTAGGCCAACATCTCTCTAGCCGATATAATATGTTGATGCAAGTTCTGTATATTCCTTGAAACCTCCTATCTTACTCGTACAGTGCTTTGGATAGGCAGTAGTATTCACAATACACCACGAAATCTCATGTTGTCATCGCAGTTGTTGATATATCATTACACACAGTAAAATGCGTTAAGTGCAACAGCTCATAGAATTCTTACGTCTTCTATATGTATCTTAAATTTACACAGAATGAAAAATTATCAGAAAATCGCTTTCTACGAACCGTAACTTTGAAAAATGAAAGAGGCATCCCTTATTTTGTAAAATGTTTGTACAATGCACCACAATCAATGGTCTCTTCTTAAATTTTTGAACGATAAATTCTTACTTAAAACAGCTGATGTCATAGGTAATTAACGGTTTTGTCGTAAATTATAAGACTTGACGATGACAAGTCATGCGTATCTTTTAGAAGAGCTAAGAAAGTCATGGTAATTCAGTGCATGAAACATCACATATCATCATGTAGAGTTAAGAGTTCCCACTTTAAATATTTTGTGTAGGAAATATACTAATAGAGCGATGCCTCCAAGAGGATAGACTTAATGAAGTACTTAACTCTATTCTTTTATCATGTTATTGTTTATAATTGTGAATTCCATGCTGAGATATTTAATACTGTAATTTTGCATTTAATTCCTAATAAGTTGATCAGTTTTTAATCAATTTCACTTTTTCACATCTATTAATATAAATTTTTGAAAAACGTACTAAAAAACATATTAAAGTGTCATCACTGTTTCGCTTATCTTCACATTGAATTAACTCAATTTGTACACATAAGTTAGATACGGTTATAAGATTGAAAAGAATAAAAACTGACACAACACCAGTGTGCAACATGAAAATATGTGTGGCACTTAGTGCGGGTATTTTTGACAATACGGGATCACTCATCAGCACTAACTCTGACACAATGACTACTATAAAATGCATGTTACAAGAACACGACAAAATTTATGTCTTCCTTTCTCAAATATCACAAATGATGACGATGTACATAGATGACTATGACGATGACGATGAAGATGAAGATGAAGATGATGATGGCAACCTTAGGGACTTACTCTATTGCAGATTGTGTGTGTGTTGCTTCTGAATTTGACGTTTAAAAAGTAACATCTTGTCTTTCTTTTGTATGTCATATGTCATGAAGTTTGTATAAGTATTTTGTTTTTCAATTTTATAAATTTAGATATGCGGTGACTATACTAGAAGATGCAATTAGTGATTTGAAATGTAGAGAATGACAGGGTGTCAACTCTTTACTTATAAATTTAGACATATGAAACATTAGTGTCAGTTGAGTTCCTCCGCGTAAAGAAAAGATAGATGGAAAGATACCATATTATGTGAGAATTGTTGTGTTTTCAAAAAAATGGGGGACAAAAAGATGGAACTTATAAAAATAAATCAGAACGATGGAAGATAGGATTAAAAAATGGAAAATATTTTCAAATCGCCAGATTTGTCACGAACAATTCTTTTTTTTTTTTAATCCTATCATCATGTCTTATACGTTAATCGGTTTTAAGAGTGTGATAGATGGTCATACATATGCTTATTTAAAATTGAAATAGAATTGATACTTGTACTTTCTACCAAAGTACTGTCAAAAAAAAAAACAAGAAATATGGGGACCATTGAACCCTTTCAGCAGAAAAAGTTTTTTAATAAATGTTCTTCACGCACGATCTCTTAAGACAAAGAAAACAGAATAATCACGGAGAAAATACTGTAAACGGAAATAACAAATAAAAAAAAATGAGGTGGCGCAACAGTCCGTTGAGAACCAGGGCCTAGTGGCTTACAACTCTCAACCATTCCTGTGTGCGAGTAATTGCAGGGATGGAGAGGACCTACAGTTTATATGCCGAATCCGAACGGCTAATTTGAGAAAGCACTTTTTCATGAGAATTGGAGAATTTGTCAATTCCTCGCAAGAGGCAGAACCCGTGAGAAAAAACTTTAGGTGTCACAGGCAGGGATCGAACCCAAGACCTCTCGCATGGCAGTCTAACCATCATGCCACGGGTACTACGGAACTAAAAAATAACCATAGACATTTTGAAAATAAATTTAAGGAAGTTGATACTTTATTATTAATTAATGTCTTCCTTCTAACACGAAAATAAATAAACTTGACAAGCAACAATAATAATATTATAAAGATGTTAAACAAAGCAAAAAAACCTGTACTCATTAAAAATAAATTCTTGATGTTCCATTTTCTCTATCTGAAGTTGAAGTAGCTATACAAAACTCTAAGGCTACGTTCAGACGACCATATTTTTCTCGTATACCGTATACGGGATTTTATCGAATAGAGCAGTGGCAGCGAGTGTTATATTTGTACGTTCACACGAAGCCCATGCGGGAAAATCCCGTATTCGTGAATCTTTATATTGTGTCGTTCACACCAACAAAATTTCATCGAATTCGTTCATTACGTTTATTACATTCATGACGTCGTGGATCCATGATGACGATGGTCGGTTGACTGCCGACAGTGTTGTGTCCCCTGCCACGCCTCAAAACCCGTACGTGAAAAAATCGAATCGAATATTTCTCGTGTGAAACGCCGTCTCGTATTCGATAAAACAGTATACGTGAAAAAATCGAATCGAATAGTCGCCGTCTGAACGTAGCCTAAAGATGGCAAAGCTCCTGGTAAGGACAGAATACCATTTGAGTTTTATAAATATCTCATCCCAAAATTTCTACAACTCCTTACTGTCGAATTCAACAACATTTTTGAGACGGCCAAAGCTTCCGTGAGTTTTCGATCAGCAATTTATCCTTTCCTTGCATAAAAAAGGCAATCCTCAAGATTCAACAACAGAGGCATTTCATTTTTAAACACTGCGACAAAGCTTTTTAGTTCAGTATTGTATACTAGATTATCCAATTGGTTTGAAAGCGAGGAAATTTTGACTGAGTTCTAAGCAGGGTTCAGAAAAAATCACTCAACAACTTATCGGAAAGTTGTTTACATTCCACACTCGTACCACGTTTTTTTTATACATTGCTCTGATGACTGCTATTATTTTTTAAGTAAATATAGCCGAAATCTACAAGAAGAATGGCAAAAAGCTGTATGCCTTTTTCGTCTACTTTCCGGCATCATTCGACTCTTTTCCTAGGGATTGCTCTCTTCTACAAGTTCTATTATGGGATCTCTTAAAAAAATAATAGCAGTATCAGAGCAATGTATAAAAAAACGTGGCACGAGTGTGGAATGTAAACAACTTTCCCATGGTTTTAGACCTCAATGGGAGTTAAGCAAGGTTGCGTTTTAAACGCGCTACTGTTCAGTCTATACCTAAACGATATAACAAACTCAGTGAGAGGTGGAATAGTGCTAAGTGAGAAATCCATTCCTGGTCTCGTGTATGATGACGATATAGTCTTCTTGGAGGAATCTATATACGGAATGCAGCTGATGATGAACAGACTTGAGTGCTATTGCAAAGTCTAGAATCTATCAGTTAATTTATCAAAGTTCAAAATAATGATCAGAAAAGGTGGAGGGAGATACTCTAGAATGGAAAAATGGACTTTTCAAGAAGAAGCCGAAGAAACAGTTAAGGAGTACAAGTATCTGGGTGTATTGATTACCTCGATAGACACATTCGAGCAAAAGTAGCAGAAGCTAAGCGTGCGACGTTTACCGTGTGGAGAAGCTGATAATTCGGAAATGACGTTTCAAATATTGCTAAATACACATTTTTCGAGCAACTTCAACTGCAATTCTTTTTTACGGAGCGCAAGTGTTGGCATACATGTGTTAATTCTAGGTGAGTGCTATAAAATGGAAAACGATTGCTCAACAACTTTTTCGGGGAGAGTACGATAACTTTGGCGACAAAGTTTAATGACGGATTTGTATAGAACAGTTAAAAACAAGCATTTTTTACTATGGGAGGGGGGGTCTATCTCATCCCGTTTAGGCGGTAGGGGCAGTTTAAAAAAATTTGTACATTAAATGGAAAAAAATAATTAAAAAATAACGGTAATACCCTCAATTAAGTATTATACCTTTTTTAAAGCCAATACTTTTGTCTATTAGCTTGTTTTTAAATCAAGTCAAAACTATGCATAGTTTTTGAAAAAATTGTTTTAAAGTCAAAATTTGTGCAAAAAAAAGTTAAAAAAAAGGTTTAAAGTGTAATTTTTCAAAACTTTCAGATTATCTACTATTTTTTTTTTTAGAATTCATTGCTCTTATTTGTTTTTGATCAAAAACTGAAAACTAGATGACTTTATGTCTTCTAGTTCTTGAGAAAATTGAAAATTACCAAAAAAAATATTTTAATTAAATTAAATTACTTTTTCCTTGCTTAAGTATTAACGTAGTCTTATTTTGATAGTAATAATCGAATATGGATTAAGATATACCTAGGGTAAATTAATTTTTCTTAAATCCAGCTTATTTAAATGCAAAAGAAACTGCATGCACCCCATCTTGCACCCTCCCCACCTTGCACACACTCCAACTTGCACCCACCCCAAATCCTATAGTGTGCCCAAGCAGGGGGGTTGCAGGGGGGCAACATGCCCCCCCCCCCTTACAGATGCCACTGTTGCATACACCCAAACTCGCGCACACCTTACTGTTGCATACACCCAAACACGCATTACGCATACGCAAATACCATTATTACTATCAAAATAAGACCACTCAAGCAAAAAAAAAGAATTAAATTAAAATAGTAGTTGTGGTTATTTTCAATTTTCTCAAAAACTAAAAGACATAAAATCATCTAGTTTTCAGTTTTTGATCAAAAACAAATAACAGCAATAAATTCTGAAATAAAAACAATGGTAGATAATCTTGAAGTATTGAAAAAGTTACACTTTAAACCTTTTTTTAACTTTATTTACTCAAATTTTGAGTTTAAAATTAAATTTTTCAAAAACTACGCATATTTTTGACTTGAATTAAAAACTGGCTAATAAAACAAAATGTTGGCTTTAAAAAAAGGTATGATACTTAATTGTAAGTGTTACCGTTATTTTTTAATTAATTTTTTTTCATTTTAAATAACAATTTTTTTAAATTGCCCCTACCGCCTAAACGGGGGGAGATAGACCCCCCCCCCTCTCATAGTAAAAAATGCTTGTATTAAGCCCCTCTACCAAAAACCGTTATTATATCTTGTCGCCAAAGTTATCGTACTCGTCCCACTTTTTCAAAATCAGAAACACGATGTACGATCAGTTAACTGACGAAGCGGAATCATCATTATATAGATCTTACTACAGTAAAGTTAAACACTTATTGGAAAAAAAGACCTACTTCTTGGCCGATCACACCATACGCAAAATCAGTACAATCTTTAATGTCAGATGTGAACTCCTCAGTTTAAACTTTATTTCTCACCGTCCAGATGTGCCTCTACGGTGTGATCTATGCAATCGAAGAGAACATGAAGACGTGTTCCATTTCAGTCTGGTAGAGGGCCATCTATTTAAAGACTTAAGATAAACTTACAAAGAAAATTGTGAACAGCAATAAAATTTTGAAGGCAATAAAACTAAAACTAACTAAACTAACTACTTACTCATTAAAATTCTTTCCAACATCCTGTCTGATTTTGGCACCTGACTCCATCAATATACACGAATATCAGTCATACTACGTTTTAAAATTGATGTCAGCAGACACTTCCCCATATACAAAAATTGATATTCGAATTGATTTGGATTTAATCGATCAAATCGACAAACGAAAATAAAATAAAATAATTCAACAACAAAAAAAACGGCATAAAATATCTCGACATAATTATATTGGCAACAAATTTTTTCATTCGAATAAAATAATAAACTTCAAAATATATTATTATGACGCAAATTTGTATTTTGTTTATAACACTGTGATAAATAAATATTATGTATGTGTGTATGTTAATTTTTGTTTCGTCTTAATAGCTTTACTAAATCAGATTAGACTAATTGATTTATTATTTGTTTTTACCTTCCTATATATAACGTCAACGCGTCTGTTATTTTGAATGCTTGTTTTTTTTTTTTTTTTTTTTTTGTGAGAAATAAAAATATCATTGATTAAACACGATCAATCAAATAATTTATATCTATTTGTTGTCTCTTTTAATGAAATTAATGTTTTTATCTAAAATCAAAAATTATTTTTCGTGTTCGTATTCGTATTCCAAATGAATTGAATTTATGTAGGGTATGTGGTAATATGTTTGCCGTTGAGAACTTGTGAAATGTTGAAACAAAAGGGAAAGGCGTGGTTTTTAGGTAATTGCCACAATGTTTTCAGAACGTATTTTTCACTATTGTAATAATTGGAAACTTAAATAAAGTATAAGAATAAAATGTTTAAAGTTTTTTTACAGGGTTTTTTTTAAATCTCTAACAAGCCAACTTTTAATATGATCTTTTATTTTACTCTAATTATGTAAATGCAAGGATTTACTAGGAACAATCTGAGACAATTATTTTCACGTGCAGTAGCCCTTTATTAACTTCCCCTAGAAAGTTATTATAGTCGAAAATTTTGATATTTATCGACGTTTTATGGTCCCTAGTATGAAATAAGTATAAATGCTGTAGAATTACAACCTGTTAATAAATTATTAGGATTAACCTTAAACATTGTGTTGAACTAAAAAGACACTTTCTGGAAGGCTTCATATAATTTAATATCTCTCCTCTAAAAAATGTATAATTCACAAAAATGTTAAAACTAAACAAAATAGACTACGAGCTCAGCATTTACGGTAACTGTCCAAAATCAACACACATCATCAAGCTGTAAGACAATCCATCAACGCATTTTAAACCGCATTTCAAACTAAACCAATACAAAATATACTGGCCGAATTTGGTTTGCCTTCACTTGACGAGAGATATGAAGAAACAACTTTAAGACTGGTTACAAAACTCTTGTTTCCGTCAAGATCCATTATAAATAAACATACAAAAACTGGGAATCTATCCACACACCAAAAAAGAAACAGATCAGCAATTTCATGCGTATGGAAGCATGTATTAAATTTCAACTAGCGTACTAAAATTAATGGTATTCAATCGCCTTTATAGCCTCCTTGGATGTGCAGACCGAAATCCTTTGAATTGTCACTATGAAAATTCTCTAAAGAACAAATTGCTAAAAATGTATAGGCACCGAAAAATGTTCGATTCCATCGAAAACCACCTCAAAACCAAAAACTGGAAATTCATATTCTCCGACGGTTCAAAAACTGAAAATCATACTGGTTTTCCTGAGTTTATTGCCTAAACACAAATCAATTTTTTCCACAGAAGCGCTCTACAAATCCTTAAAATACGCGTGGAACACAAAAGATCACTGGGTTGTATGTACAGGCAGCCTCTCGGTCATCCATGCTATCCATGCTGACCTCTTTAGAACGATCAAATCAGAAATCAGAACCATTCATAGGCAGAGGTGGTTGAATTACACTCATCACTACTCTGGTATAAACAAAAACAAAACACAACTTTTATAACCAATTATCACACAGAAAGAAACAATTACCAATTTTGTTGTGTTGTTGTGTGTTGTTGTTAGAAAAATTCAATCGGTATATTTTTATAAGCAATAAAAACTTTTAAAAAATGATACAAAATTTTTGAAATTCAAAATTTCAAGTTTTTAAAACCATATTTAATGTAAATTTCTTAATTTCCACACAATTTCACTTGAACTTTTGTATTTATATTTTTAGGTTAAACCTTTTTCGTACTACTTACAAAAGTTTTTCATTTATTATCCACATCAAGATTATGATACAAAAATTTCACGAAATCGTTTCATACGCTTCAAAAGAAAAAATTGGCATATAAATTGTGATAAGAAATATTGCACTACGAATAACTAGATTCTTTAAAACTGTCTTTTTCATGAGTATTGAAAACAATTCCAATTTTATTTACTGAGAAATGAAAGAACAAAAATCTTAGTGACTCGCGAATATACATAGGTTTCACCAAATGAAAATTAGGATCAAAAAGAAACTTCTTCCTTGGTGATCAAATAACTATATAACCCCAATTCCGACTATCAATTATCGGGTGTACCAATAGGAACTTGACAACTTTGTTCACTAGTCATCGAACGTTGTCAATTAATTAAATAAATTCAACATTTTCATCATGGTAAAGTACACGAACGAGCAAATTCTGCAAATATGTTCGGTGAACTCAACTTTAAGAGCGTTAACTCCAACTTTCGGTCTTTATATTCGTTGTGTGAAGTTGCCGAGTCAGTAAGATGTTGATCGAAGTGTCGAAAATATTGTTGCCATTCAAGCACTAGGAGCAACCGATTTAAATCAGCCAATTCCGAGGTGTTTTCAAGAATTGGGCATCGCTCAGACTACATTTTGCGTTAGGATCTAGGTTTTGTACCTACACAAGATCAAGCTCACTTGAGAATTGAAGCCAATAGACCATTTGAAGCGACGTATGTATGTATGTTCTTCGATTTTCCTTATTGGAAAACTCTTTATATGTCCTACTTGATAAATGTGTATATTGAGAATTTTAAAAACTAATTTATTACAAAAATTCAGGAATTTGAAATCAATAATTAAACATTTTCTTGTTTTTCACAGCAGTCTGAAACATTCTTAATTTACAAGACTCTCATAAATTAACTGATAAAATATTAAACTTATGTATTTATTAACTATCAATTAAAAGTTGGCACACAGGTGTACATTTTTTGTGAAATAAAACTAGGAATAAGTTCCACAAGTTTTTTTCATTTCATATTTTGAGCATTTCTTTGTGTTATTCGAATTGAAAAATTTTTTGTGGAATGTATACCTAAATGTAATTATTTTGCTGTCGAAGATAACAAAACGTGTTTAACCCTATTCCATTAGCACAAGATCAATCATACTTCATACACTTTATACATTACAATCTACACGTCTGCAAATACAATTCGATTTATCAAAAATCATTAGAAAACAAATATTTAATGATTATGTTAATTTGCTGTGTATTCTGTTTCTCCTTTTTTTCAATTCTCATGATATTAGATCTCCATGGATTATTTGATATGAGCTTCCACATTTCAAATTTCATGCCTTTCAAAAAAAAAACCAAAAAAAAAAAACAAATTAAAAACGAAAAACTATTAATTTTCTACAAATCGTAAATACACAACAACACCACATTTCAAACTTCATAAAAATAATTAACCAAAATTCATCATGCCATCAGTTCGGTACAAGACCAAGTTGTGTATAGCGAGTAACAAAAATATAATATTATATTATTTATCATTCAGCAATCAATTTATCAAACTTGTAATCGATATCGATACATCATAATCAAAAAAGAGCAACGATAAACTCTCTGGCATTGGCAAGTAAATCTCCCATTCGAGTGGGCAACCAACATATGCCTTTGGCTTTTTATTCTCTCGTATAAAATATGGGTATGTACTATGTACCTATGTGGTAATGTGTGGTGTATAAATGTAATGTATTTTGGAGAACTCTGTCAAACGCAGTTTAAGGTGATTGGCAAGAGGGGATTCCAAGTGTGTAGGCAGAGGACAGAGGAGCTAGATGTAGCCCTCGATTGCTTATTGAAAATCAAATTCAATTCGTTAACGTTCAAAGTTATTAATTATTATTTTGATTGATTGCATGGCGTAGTCGGGTCGCATAGCATTAGTTTGGAATATTCGTATGTTAGAATAATATAGCTGCACACTCCATGTCGAATAATTATACAATTTTTTTGATTTTTTTTTCGAAACACTGAATTTGAATTGCAGAATAAATCCATATGTACATTGTACATACTTAGAAACCATATTGTAAGATTAGTTTGCCTTTCAAAGTTAGAAGGTTGCTTTTACTTTAATTTCGTTTTTTTTTCTTATTAACAATCTTTTCATTTATAGAAAATTTAAAGAAAGTATTTGTTGTTTCACCTCATTCGAGATTTTATTTTTCATTATGTAGTCTCAAAAAAATTCAAGCACAATGTTTATATGACATTAAATTTTCATAGATCATCATCGTCAGGAAATTTTGAAAATTGCATTCCAATAGATCCCGGAGCCTTGGGGTGCGAATCTGAATGGCGTTGGCTAACAACTGGGAAAGGTGGAGAAGCATGTTGAGCTCGGCCCTCACCGGATCCTGGTTGTGGCAGCGATGACGAACACAAACAGATTTAATTTTGAAACTCGAAAAGAGGTGAACTATCAAATGTTTAGGAAATCGAAAAATCTAATAGATGAAGTGAAAAATATTATGGAGCAATCTCATTTTCCTAAAAACTTTCGGTTGATTAACATAACTTAAGATTTTAAATATGACGAGAATAAGAAAATTTCCATACCTACTTGAGTTACATAACTATTCTTTATAGGATGCTTGACTTTATGTAACATTTTAAATGCGAAGCAAAAATTGCGAAGCGAAAGTGTTTGAATAAAAATACAAAATCAACTCTTGCTTAAACCCTTTTCACTGTAGTCGAGGTGAATAATGACAAAATGACTTGGATCGAATTTTTTTATCTAAATCCAATCCCCCAAAATGATTAGTTTTGTGAGACGTGACTGAGTGCAAAAACCGCACTGTTTTACTTCTAATACTAATCAACATATGCACGATGCCAATTAATATGAAAATAAAAACAAAAACAGTTCACCTTTCAAACAGCATAACTTAAGCATATTAAACACTCATTACTGATCATAATCATTATTATGTGCAATCAGATTGCGATTAAATGATTTATTGAGCCGCAACTTTGATATTTTTCTGACAGAATTTTGACAACGCCCTTTAAAAAATATTTGTCGTTAACGAGCTACCTATCAACTTTGAGGTACTACAAGTTAAGTTTAAGCAAAAAGTATGTATCTAACATTTATGACATTATGGCTACTCAATAACCGTTATGGTCCGTTGGCTTCGCGTAATTGCGATTTAAATCGCCGAGCATACCGTATTCAATCTCAATATATACGATATACCTAATTTTTCTACCTAAGCAGCCAAAATGAAACCCACACCACACCCATGTTTCTCACGAATAAAATTACAATAATTACGATGGAAATCGTGTTAACCTCAACCACAATCGTCGTAAAACTTTTATCAGATTTCCATTTGTCAAATCGCCTATATATGTATGTATGTATGTATATATTTCTTTTGTTGTTGTTGTTGTTGTTGAGGTATGCCAACTTGCCAACTATGAATGTATATACATAGTTACTCTCTTAAGACGTTTGATATTTTTATATTTTCTTCTTTTTGTTGAAATGTCGAAAATAATAATAAATTATTTTGACCTGTCCTGTTCAGCGGCGCGACGTAGGCATTGTATAATACAGCGATCGTATGTTATTCGATTACACTTTGACAAGAAATCAGTTTAGTCAAAAAGTGTAAATTGAGTTTAATTGAGTCGGTGTCAAGCTGTGAGTGTTTTGATATTAATTAATAGGTAGATTTTATAAGTTGTTCTTTTTTTGTTTGCAATTTGAATAAGCTTTTATTTTAATTTTTTCACTTTGCTTTCTAGTTTGTAGTTTGTAGATTTTTTGTTTTGTTTTTGCTATCGTTAATTTATTAGATCATGCTAATAAGAAGTAGAGATTAGTCTGATGGCCAATTAATTGTGAATACATTTTAGCACGAACTGTTTTGTTGACTATAATAACAACGTTGATGATGATAATGATGATGATCTGATTATTCATTATAGGTAGGTAATCTGAATTTTATTATTATTTTTCTTAATTGGTTTGTGCATATCAAGTTCTGCATATATTTTTTTAAATTTTGTATAACTTTAAGATCCTTGAATTGACATCGGTATTGAAATGTTTATGGTTTTTGGCACTTGAATTGATTTTTAAAATCGATTAAAATAGCAACAATTTGTTTTCTTCTAAAATTGTGTGCGGTTATCTGTGATTTTGACAGAATTTATATTAAATTATGGACAGGATATAATTTAAGCAAAGATTTGAGTGCAATAAATTGAGAGATCGTGATAACTTGTTATACCAGACTTTTTAAGAGATTATAAAAATAGACTCCTGGTGGCGAAAAAAGGCAATATATTCGAGTTTGAAATGCATCGGTTTGTCTTTCGGAAAGCAAGGCTCTGATAAAATCAATTTCTTTTTCAACAAAAAATATGGCTCCGAAAAGGAAGAGTGAAGCGACCGACGCTTTGCTATAAACTAAATAAAGGAGTTTCCTATAATGACTTGACAGCTTGGCCAATCGAAGAATGTACTTCGTTTCAAGTGGTACATTGGCTGCAATTATTGAGTCAGCTTGATCTTGGATGGGTGTAAATTAAGACCTTTATGGAAAATACGCCATGATGTGATTTTAGCGATGCCCAATTCTGGAGAACCCGGCGTGGAATTGAATGATTTGTATTGTTTGCTACGGGCGCCTTAACGACAGCGATATTTCCGACACATCCACCAACCCGTTGTCTCTCTGACCCGGCAACATCACACAACGCTAATATGTAGACTTAAATCTTAAAGTTGGGGTCACCGACTCCGTTGCAGACGTTTCTCTTTCGAGTACTTTACCAAGATAAAAATGTTGAGTTTACTGAACAGATTGAGAATGAGAGTTCAATGATTAGTGAGAGGATGAGTTCACAAATTAAATTCAAAGTTGTTAAGTACCTATTAGAAAACCCGATTCATTGCGTCAAATATCCCAATGTAACACAAAAAAAAGGCATTTTCCAGTTCAGGAACGTACTCGTTTGTTCAATCAAAGCTTTCAAAGGTTTTGATATGAAGAATATTAACAGAAATGCCATAGGAAGAGTAAAAGGGTTATAAGAAACAAATAAAAATAAAACAAAATTCTTTCATTCGACATAGAAATGGTTGGATTTATGAGTCTTTGATCCTTTTATGTGTTAATATTCGAAAAAGTTTTAAGTTGCTTGTGTGTTCATTCCCAAAAATGGATGATTTAAGGATTATCCTAGTTTAAAGTTTAAGTGCCTCTTTTAAGTAAGAACATTTCACTTCAAAATTAATTAAGTGGTATATATCCTTTTCTACTTTGTAATGATACTTGTAAGCACAACAAAGATTTGAAGTAGGTTTTTCAATTTTCATTATAATGTACATGCAAAGTTCACATATACATAATTATGTAGATAATACGACAAATTCATATACGTCTATACTCGTATCTATCTAATTGCTTAATTTTATGCAAATATTTAGATATAGTTTTAAGCACCACCACACAAGATAAACCATACCCTCTTCTATTATACCCTCCCTGAATGTGATGACATTTTCAAACATACAGACAAGAAGATTAGTTAACATGACACTTCTTTTGTGCTTTTCAAAGTGCCGCCACACCGCCGCCGACTACACATTTTATACCAAGCAACAGCTAATTCTGTCACTTATTATTTAAGCATAGAGAACTCCAAATCCACCATCGCCGCCATCTCGCCTTTGCTAGACAAAGTGTCATCATAATAGTCATCTCGTCATCTCTCATCATCATCATATCAAAATCACGTGTAGGTACGTGCTGAGGTTGTCATCGCTTGTCATAAGCAGCTGGAGGCAATCCTCTATTATAGTTTCTCCTTCTAAGGCCTTTGCAAATAAACAATTCAGCTTATACAAAATGAAATTAACATTTTGAATATACGTACATACATATATTGCCAGGGTGGAATCGAAATTAACAGAGCCCCTCAAAAAGAGACGCTTCTTTGGTAGTTTTTGGTTTAAGAATACAACTTATTAAGTTCGGAACACTCGAGGGGAAGAAAAATGTAAGGAAGTTGTGAAACATGAAAATTGTAAGATGAATCAAAACAGTTAAAGTCAATTCTTCTTATGTCTTGAATAATCGATCCGGTCCTGATTGTTACTAAAGTTTTGTTGCTGAGCTTATTGTGGCCAAATTGTTTGGGGGTGTATTATTTTGTTGGGATAAACTAAAAACAACCACAAAAATACCAAAAACACTCGGCAAATTGTTGTAAATCAAACAAAATAAAATGCACGACTGGGTCGCACGAACTTGCTCCTGTATGCAAAGAGTCTGTTTAAAAAAGTATCTATGTATAAGATTTAAAAATATACCTGTAAAATAAGTTTGTCTTCAAAGATATAAATGCCATTTGATTTGTCGAAAAAACCTCCATTTTTCAATTTTTTTGGGAGGGGGTTACATTCAATACAGTTTAAATAATTAAAAAAAAAAATTAATTTAAGATTCAAAATTTTACCTGAAAAATAAGTTTGTCTTCAAAAATTTAAATGCCATTTTATAAATAAAAAAGTCCTTAATTTTTCAAATTTTTTTTTCAAAAATCGTTAGAGCGGTTTTTTTTTAAATTAATTTTTTATATATAAAATTTTTCAATTTTGTTCTAAAAATATTTTTGGTATGCAGTTGTTTAGTGATTGTAAATATACGCTCTACATTTGAATTTTGTAAAAAAATGTTGGCCCGTTTTTGAGATATAGAATTTTGAAAAAAAAAAATTCAATATTTTTTTAAAAATCCAAACAAAAAAAAATTGCACTTTTGATAATCAAATATTGTTAAGGCAATATAAGAGGTCATTCAAAAAAAAAATTGTTGAAATCGGTTCATAAGTTGCTGAGAAAATTAAAAAACAAAAAAACGGTTCTATGAGCGGTACCTTTCCTGAGCAATACAAAAATATGTTTTTCTTATTAAAAGAAGCCAAGTTAAAAAATAAAATTTAAGAGAAAATAAAAAAAAAATCTATCGGTTTGTTTTTGAGAAAATTCGAATTATCGTTTTTTGACCAAAAAAATTGTATGGGGGCCACTGTTAGTTTTGATCTTAAAAAAAAAATGAAAAAAACGCCTAACGCGAATCTGCTCAAAACCTTAACTTCCAAGTTTGAACGCAATCGACCCAATGGTTTAGGCTGTAGGAGCGTGGACAGACAGACAAAATTCTGCACGAATGCAAAACTTGCCATATAGTTCCTATATGTCGCAAGTAAAAAGTCTGAAATGCGATTGTGTCAGGTTTGTATTTATTTATTGCATACCTACTTTCCGACTACAACCACTTGTTTTATGACACAGTACTTCATTTGAAAATTCCCTCTCGCTAAGAATTGAGCCTCACCATCACCATTAAGAATTCTTTACTATATTTTAGTTAAATTCCAATATTAATCATATAATTTATATCAATTTTTATTTTGTAGTTGTTAATAAATTTATATTTAATTTTATCAGTTTTCCAATGTCATATTTCAAAGAAACTAACCAATAAAGTTGTGTGCGCCAGAGAGAAAAAGGAGAGTTTATTTTTGTATTATGTTGATGGTATTAATTTTATTGTGAGTGGTTTCAACAAGAAAAACGACAATGACAGTTTATTTTATTTCCTTTTGTATTCATTTTTTTTTTTTGTTGGTTGAATGAATTACGACCTAATAATTCTTTTCGTAATTTTACTCAGCAGAACAATTTAAAGATTCATTAAAAGACTGGAATGTTTAAGAGCATGACGAAAATGATTATAGCAATTAATTTTGAATAAAATACAAAATTTTTAAAATAATTAAAAACAACGAAATGAGAATTTATAATAAAATAAACAAAAGATAAACATGCCTACCTACCTACATTTAAATGTTATTCACTCACTGAAGGTAGGTAGGTAGATTGGTGTATTTATTGGCAGGAAATTTTTAGGGGAATTTAAATTTTAAAAACCAACCTACTCAACGCAAAATATTAAGTTGGTCACAGATATATTATAATTCGTTCATTATTTGGTCAAATATATTTGAATTTTTAAAATCAGAATGAATTTTAATGTTATTTTGTGTGAAGATCACATAAATGAAGAGCTATTGGAATTAGCACGAAAAGTTAATAATTTTATAATTAATAATGATAGTTTTAACTTTAAATTAATAACTTTAATGTGATTTTTAGAAACTTAAGACTGGTTTTTAGAATGGCGTTCAATAAATTCTGACTTTCTTCTGCAATTTATTTGTTTTCTGTTTCATGTAATTTTTTAATTTAGCTTGTCGGATGAGTTAAAGGAAATGGATTAAAATATATAGGATCCGATCTTCCTAATGCCGAAACCGGGATTTATGATGATGATTAGGTACCTGCTATGGCATCTGAGAAATTGTTGATTGCAAAATGAAATCTTTACTATATACTGACTGAACCCTATGGTTTACGATTCTGTGTCCAGGGTCAAAAACGATGGATTTAGGACTTTTCAACATCATATTCATATCTCAATTGTGGGCAATATGTAGAACAAAATGCCTAGGTATTCCCCTTTAGTCTGAAAACATCTCATAAATCGTGCTCATTTTGATGGCGTTTGCAATTTTGAAGAAACCCACTCTCATTAGATTTGGCGTTTAATCAGAACAACTCAAATAAATATCTATGAATCGGCCTCTTACTTAACATTAACAATACTTAAGTGGCCATATGTTTTGAGACACTTAATTAATGCAAGAGGTTTTATGTCTGCACCCACAAGACTAGTGATAGAAACATGCAGGACTTATACATACTTTAAAAATGTACTTAAATAATAAACAAGGTTTATAGTTATGAAATATTAAATTATATAGAATGCACAGATTAAGACATTGTAGCAACAAATATAAACATATGTATTTTGAACAAAATTTGATTAATTACAGAGAACTCACCATTTAGAAATTAGCTTTTAAAATCAACAACTGAAAGATGGCGTCAATATTTGTTCTGCATCGCTTCGATTTTCATACCAAATCAAATATCAATGATGAAATCACACACAAATCAATAGTTGCTGTTATTTAAACTACGTTTAACGATTAGGTAAACTACACTCCGGCTGCGAATGTTTATTTATAATTAAAATTTTAATATTTAATATTTTAGATTCTTAATTCGAATAAACGATTTTGGTAAACAGAAAAGAAACACAATACCGTTCAGGCGTTCACCGACCCAACACGAAATCTCACGTACGTTACGTTTTACGTACACGTTAAGCAATTGGAAAACGGCTGAGAACATTATGGGCTTACACTTTTTAATCAATTTGACAGGAGATGATGTTGATTGATTTAAATCTTTAATTTAACCATGATATCTAACGATTTTAATTTGGAAAAATAAATCTCATATCGCAAAGTAAACAAAAACTGAAATTAAAATAAATGATTTCAAGTATTTCTTTAATTTAATATTCAATGAATACTTTATTTTAAATCTTTTTAACAGAAACAAGTACAAAACTTTAAAGTAGTTTTTGGATTAAATTTACAGGTCATTGTAAGTGTTAACTTCGAAAACTAATAGAAATGTAGTAAAACAGAGAAACTTAAAAAAAAAACGTATGAATAGAAATCTGTACAAGCTAAATGGCTGGACAAGCACGTGAGATCTAACTTTATTGAGAAATGTGGAGGCCCAAATGGTTAATAATTAGCCAGTTTATCTATGTAGGATCTCAGTGATTTCCATATTCTTAGAAATATAAACAAAATTTCTGAAACAAAATTCTAACTTTTGCTGTCAGAAATTTGTATGATTCGATCTCTCAAGAATTCTCTACCGCACAATTGAAAATGGTTGACAAGAAATGCAAATGTAATTTGATTATTCTTAAGGCCCAACTATAATACGCATAAGCTAGCATATGCGCGCATAAGTAAACGTGCGAATACAAAGAATCTAATACGAGTGACCATAATGGAGTCTAGCTCCGTTTCGTTCAATTTTTCTCAGTTTCGTTAACTTAAGCAAACTTAAGCAAGAGCGATCCCAGTCGCTCGCCGCATAAGTAAATCTAACAGTTTTGATCAAATACACACAGGCCAACTCCACTGCAGATAATTTCTCTCAGAATGTTTATCATAACCAGAAATCAGCCTCATAAACTTATTCATAGTGTGCGTGTCAATTCTCCTCTAATTTATGAAATTTCACCAAAAAACTCATTAGTTTTTTCTATGTATGCGTGGAAACACGTCAATTTTTCTTGTTGAATTCTTTCACATTACAAATACAACAATGTAAACAAATGGGTTTTGGAGGGTGATACGTACGAAGGATTTATATCTTCATATAGAGTGAATATGTATATATTGTCATTCTGTGTTAATTATTTGTTTATTGTTTTGACATGTAGATACGTGAGCAAAATTGCATTATGGCTATCCGCAGTAATTTCACAAACTAAAGTGAATTTTTGTTGGGTTTTTGACATAAGCTTATGTTTGCTTATGCCTATTATAGTTGGGCCTTTAAACAGGCCAAACACAATTGATAACAACGACCTCAATAGTGACAGAGATGGGTTGAGCTGTCAATTGGATACATCTGGAATATTAAATCTCCTAAAATAAAAATAAATTAGGTGGCGCAACAGTCCATCGAGAACCATAGCCTAGTGACTTACAACTCTCAACCATTCCTGTGTGCGAGTAATGTTTTCAGGGATGGAGGGCACCTACAGATTCAAGCCGAATACAAACCGCTGATTGTAGAAAGCACTTTTCATCAAAAGAATTACTCTTGGAGAATTTTTCAATTCTTCACAAGAGGCAGTACCTGCACAGGCAGGGATTGAACCGAAGACCTCTGGCATGACAGTCCAACGCACTTAAATTTGAAAAAATAAAAATGAATTTAAGTATAATGTGATACAATGATTTCTAGTACTTAACCTAATCGGCTATTTTTGTTTGAATGCAAATATTAAATGTTTTAATTTTGTTTTATGATACTTTTCAAATTTGTCAACTGTTTTTACTGTTGTACTGACAGATAATGTAAGCTTTCTGGTTTTTGTCGTTACCAACTTTATAGGATTGCTAACCGAACGTGTCCCATAACTTTGAATCTAGATCCAAAGTACTCTATGTGAAGTAACCAGTCCGACAGCATTCTTGTTTTGGATCCAAGTTTAACTTAAAAAGCTGATTAAGGAGATTATTCTATGCGTGAGTGAAATAAGCAGGAGTTGATTCTTTGTGTGCGTGAAAACACACCACAAAAATATCTGGTAGGAAAAATAGAAGCTCAATCTTTACGCTACAATTATGATTTGTATTAGAAATTATTTTAGGTACCATACATTTCATCATGTGTGGAGAGATTCCATATTGAACTTTATTTTATATCAAAACAGAATAAAATGTTCTTTAACTTTTTACTGGTTCTACAATAAAGTAAACTATAACATACATTTTAATAAAATAATCTTTTGGTTAGTATTTTAAGTGTAAAAGAAGAGTGGAGCTGATCGAAAATAGCTGCGCTTTCAAAAAATAAATCAAAACTTTTTCTAGAATTTCTGATTTATGTGGCCAAAAGGCAGAGGAACATAATTTTGAGCATGGTTAAGATTATACTTGATGAAGTTTTGTATAGAATAGACGATGAAGAAGTTTCTAGTCGTTGAATTTGTCTGTTTCGGTTAGGATAGTTGTCTGTCAAATATAAAATGTTTAAAACCAGAGATCCTAAAAGTCTAATTCCCAATTAAACTTAGAGAAAATTGAAGGCAGTAAACTAATTGGAATCTTTTACTTTTTGAAATGTTACCAATCAGTTCCTCATTTTCTGATGAAACAGCTAAATAACACGGTCAAGCTTTTCTATCAGTGATCTACGAGATTCTTCAATTTTTGATCAGTCAACTTCTCAGTTGTTATTTAATAATTGATCAGTGGTTCAGTGATTTCGGTGTGTGGTGAGTTCGTGAGTGTGGTGAAAGTTATTTCTGCGTTTCACACAAAATTCCGCTGCAAAAATAAAGAATTTATGTCAAATTTAACTTTTTCGCTACAAAGCCAGCCTAAATTTGAATCCGCAGTCGTTATGCAGATTACAATTACTTGCAAGTCTTTTCATGACGTTGAAGTTTCAGAAGAGCTAGTTTGTCAGATCATTATGCAAATATTTATTTATATAATGAAGTGGTCCTCCATTTACTCAAGAATTTCTTCTTTTAATTTTGTCTTCGATAAACGGCTTTTATCGGCCGGGTAAGATCATTTATTTATATATTCTTAATTTAATGACACACCAAAAAGTCTGCTTTGAAGTGTCATGTGTTATTCACCATATTGATTGAATTTCCCAATTGCTGTAAGCTAGATGGGATCAAAATTCTCCAAAACTCCAAATGACTGTTACAACCATGAAAATCAAGCTAAGCACCTTTAATAAATAAAAAGAAAGTAGTTTATTTTTCTTTTAATAATATTTTTCATTTTATTTTCTTTTTTATTATTTATATTTTTTCTTTCAAATTCGAAATTTAAATTCTTAAAATCTAATTCATTATAATAGTTTATTAATTTGTTTTCATTATAAGCAATTCTCTTTTCACTTTTTTTTTTATTGAAACAATGCAAATTTTTTATATTACTTTTATGGTACAGCAATTTTTTTTAAATTTAATTTTTTTAGATTATAATTTTTACTTTTTATAAACTTTTTATTTCTGTTTACACTTTATCAAGTCTTTTTCTATTTACATAAATTCTTTTTATTTAGAAACTTAAACTTAAAAAAAAAAGAAAAAAACAAACAAAAACTATTTTAATTCATTTTTAATTTATGTTTATCTTTTTTTTTTAATTTTTGCATTTTTGTTTTATATCCTTTGGCGGAGTTAAAATTACTTAATAAAAAATAACATTATCAAAAATCGAAATCAAATGAATGATTGTTGATTAATTAAAATCGCCTTTGTCTGCGAATTTTTTAAAACAATTTTTTAAAAAAGCGAAAAAACATTCTGTTCCTTTTCTTTTTTTTGTTATCACAGGTGAAACTTCCAACTGGAAAGTCGGAAGCAAGATGCTCTAAGTTTCCGGTTCATCTCTGGTTTTTGGTATCCACTTTAGAGGTGATGGGCTTATTGTTGGGTCATTGCAACACACTTATTGGTGCACCGTGGCTGATCCAATTCGCTGGCCATACATGGCGTATGGTGAGTAGTAAGGCCCAAGAGCAGCGGCAGCTGCTGCAGGGTTGAAGCCACCACCGCCTCCGAAAGGTGATGGTAGGGAACCTGGCTTCGCATATGGATGGTAGCGAGCTGCGGCGGCAGCTGCTGCAGCGGCGGACATGGGGCTCAACGGGGCATTAGGGTAACCGCGTTGCAATGCCGACGGAGGAAACAGGGAACTGAGCAGTGACTGGGTCTGTGATTGTGCCAAAGCTGCGGCTGCGGCAGCAGGGTCGGAAAGGTTGCCAGTGTGGGTGCGTAAGTGCGAAAATAGTTCGTCGGATGTGTTGAAACGCTTACCGCAATACGAGTCACCGGTGATCCAGCTGCAGGCGTATGGCGAGGGACGCATTTGGGAGGCAGAAGCAGCTGCAGCAGCAGCGGCGGCTGAGTACGGATGGCCCGGTGGTAGAGATCCAGCCATTGAGGCTGCCATCGCTAGACCGTACTTTTGGTGTTCACACTGTGTGCAGCCACTTGGGCAGGGAGCACCCATCAGCATCTGTTGAGTGTGTTGAGAGTAGGGACATCCCGGGCAATAAGGATCTTTGCAAACTGGGACGATAGCTTCACCACCTGATGGAGTCTTTATCCTCTGATAGCTGATGTATGGGTTCGGATTGCCTTGACTTCCTGGGTAACCATTTGCAGCGGCTGCAGCCAACATAGCTGCATGGTGGTGAGCAGCGTATCCACCACCGAATGGCGGACGGAAAGCTGGATTGGCATGTTGTTCCATGCCTGGAGGGCAGCAGAGCGCCGACAAGGGATTCAATGGGCCATAAGGCCCGGCACTGTTCTTATAAGCCGATGGGTGTCCATGAAGTACTTCCATTCCGGACCGGACAATGGGACTTGCTCCACGCTGTGATGAGCCCGAAGGAGACACAGTCTTGCGATTATCACCATTTGGAGTTGATTTACCATTCATGTGGTGTTCATCAGATGTTCTAGTAACACTGATTTCAGGACTGCAATTGGACTTGTTGCGTGATGGAACTCGACCACCACCAGCTCCATTGCCGCAATCACTTGAACTTGAGCTCTTTGAACTTGGACGTTGTTGTTGTTGATGTTGCTGTTGCTGCTGCTGTTGATGTTGCATTTGTTGTTGATGCTGTTGTTGCTGTTGCTGCTGCTGATGTTGTTGTGAATGGTCTTCAGATTTTATTGTCATATGTTGATGATTTAAAACATTTGCTTCATATGGCTTAAAAGCCAATTTGATCTCATTTGGAGCTGTTTGATGTGGTGTACTTGATTTAGGGGTTTTCACTTGTGATGGTGATTTCGATGTTGTTGAAGACGATGAAGATGAAGACGATGATGAGGATGATGAATCATTATGACCACCACCGCCAGCATTCTTTTTCTTATCCATGCCCAAAATTGGTTTGACAGCATTTGAATCGGCACCAATTTGACTACATGTCTGAGCCAATAGAGCAAGGGGGGATTTTTTTGAATCCATCTAAAAAGAAAAGATAAAGATGCATGGATTTAGTAAAAAATATTTATGTTTCAAGATTTGTAATTTAAAGGATTCTAATATTACAATAATTTTGGTTCATAAGAAATAAATTTCAAAAATTGATAACAAAAAAAGATGTTTTTAAGTTACTTTGCCTCAGTTTTGTGATTAAAAGAATAAATATGTAGATTGTTTCTTAAGTAACATGGTTTAAATAAAATGAGTGTTAGAATTTCAAGAAAAGACTTTAAAGAAGCTTTCTTTACCTTAAAAAATACTTCATATATAACAGAAATTCTATTGAGAACTATTGATTTAAACCTGACTTAATTTTCTCTTCTGTTGAAACTCAGTTAAATATTTATGCAAAACACATTTACTTTATTCTTTTTTAATGTTGAAGTTTTCAACTTATGAAACCTATACTGCTTATAACCTACAAAAATTCAGTGCTTATGAAACGTCACAAAGATAACGTTTTTTAAATCAACTGTCATCCTGTCAAAACTTTTTAAACCATGAACTTTATATGACTTATAAAAACTAAAAAAGTATTAATATTTTATTTGACAACCACCGACGGCAGTTCACCATTAAAAGAGTTGCCGTCGGTAAATTTCAATTTTTTCTCGTAAAAATCAAAATTATAAGTCATTATTCTAAAATTCTCAAAAATAACGATTTTAAAACTGTCTTGCTGGGAAAAATTCCATCGCAAGGAAAATTAAGTTAAGTTACTAAAACTGTAAGTAATCCGATTTTTAAGAAAAGTTTAAGTTGTACACCTAAATATATTTCTGTTGTTGAGAAAACGGATTTTTTGGTTTAAGAGTAATCGACTAAGTACATTTTTTGAAGGATTTTGGTAAAAAAAATTGAAATATATAAATCATACCAAATTTGAAATATTGGCTAAAGGAATACTTAGTTTAAACACTTGTTAGATAAAGTAACTTAAGCTGGTGATTAATGTGACTTATCTGAAGCTTATATTTTGTCTAAGTCTTGCTATGAATAATTTAATAATTTTGGATTTAAGAACATGATTTTGGTTGAAAACTTGAAAAATTGATGTTTGAATTAATATTTCCGGTGAAGAACCTACTCATAACTTTACCTCGAGTTGAAATTATCTTAAATCTCAATTGTTTTGTTTACAAAGTTTTTTTCTGACCTAGGGAAATTAGAACTTCAATTAAGATAATCTTATATTTTATTTTTAAGATCAATCCACTCAAAATATAGTATGAAAAATTAACAAGATCCAAGATAAAAAAAAATCTATCAATCTATCTATTGCTTTATTTATTCACTTGATATGTTTAATCTTCAAAGACATCTTTTTTAAAGTAAAATTGACTCAGACAAAAATAAACAACATCAAAAAAACCCTAATTAAAAACAATAACATTTTTTTATCTCAAGTAGGTACTTTTGAAGTATCTTTATTTTAAATAATTTTTATCATGAAACTAACCGTATTTGGTAATGGTGATAGGTAATCCGGTTGGAGATATTGATTGTTGCCGATGGTAACAACACCACCGCCACCTTCTAATACAACCATTTTTAATGTTTGTTGTTTAGAAAGTTATTTAAAAAGATGATGATTTTTTTTGGAAATGGTAATCCTTTGGGTTTGATTAAGGTATGTTGAATAAAAATAATCCACAGGGAATTTGGGTACTAAGATGGGTTATCCTTTTTTTTCCACAAATCACAAAGTTTATTTTTCTCAGAATATTATTTATTTCTCTCAGTGTAGGTAATCACTAGTTTTTAATCACATAAATCACTTGATTTTAGTTTTTATTTAATTTTTTACCGAGCCGGCAATTTATTTATTTTTCTAAGGGATTTATATATTTTTATTTGTATATATTCAAGGTTTGACACGGTTTCCAATGGACGTATTTGGTCTTCCGAAAACAAGTCTTAACGCAAGGAAAGTCGAACTCGAACTGAATCTTCAAAATCAACCTCAACTAGTCCTTAGCTCGTCTGAAAAGTATCTGAGTATCTCTGAAACGCAAACTGAGTATCTTACTTACTGAAAAAGAAGAGGGAAACTAAAACCAAAAAAGACACGCTTCTCTCTCTCTTTTGCAAAATTAAAGTGTATGAGTGAGAGCGGTTTTTCTTTTGTTTCATCAAAAAAACGAGAGAGAGATTCAATTACCTGAAAAATTCCAACATGGCGGCTTTTTATCCAATCAAGTGTCATGCGCTTGAAGTGGGGGTAATATGGCGAGGATGTATTTCATGGATTTTTAGAGAATTTCAATGAAATCTCCACCGTGAGCATGACTCTCTTTGTTGAGGTGAAATTTGATCAGGTGAACTCTTTGGTGAGAACTGTCATCCCCTCCAGTGCTTCGATTTAATCACCAATCACAGTGGACCGGCGCAGTGTTGCCAATTGTATCTCATAGATACGAAATTCTCATTTTTGAATTTTATTTTTATTATTGTTGGTAGGTATAAAAGGTATTCATTTTTAACCTGATAATTTGCTGTAAAATAAATTTTTGTGTAAAGCAAAAAGAAAAATTAAATTAATTTGTTTATGAGGTGGTGTTGGTGGTTTGTTGGAATTGTTTTTCTTTTTTTTTTTGGATTTTTGGGAGGTTGGGTCTGGTACACACAACAATTAGTGGTTCTTTGGATTTGTGTGTGGGGTCGAGCGAGATATAGTAGTTATGATGAAGAAAAACATTTGATTTGAAATTGAACTCTGTTAATTATGTGGAACTTAAAAGGCGTGCGCGGGGGAAATGCAACGAGGAATTAATGAGGCATTTTTCACTTCAGTTTTTTTTTGCATTTTTGTTGGGAATTGTTGATTGGTTTCTGATGTAAATTTTTTGGTGGATTGTATAGGTTTTTGCCGCCACTACCGCCACCACACGGCACAAACCGTTGTTGCTGTTTTGCGGGTCGCGGCTGTGCTTGTTGGTTATGTTATGTTTGTCGAGAGTATCTATGGCTTTTTAACTTAATGAAATTAAAATTAAGTGGGCGAACACAGGTGATGATACAACGATTAGTGTGTTTATGTTTATTTTTTTGTAGGTTTATTTAAATATATAAGGGTAGAGAGAGAGGAAGTACATCTAGGCAAATCGATTTTGTGGTAAAATGCAAATTAACCAGAGAATTGTGGCGGTAGTGGTTGATTATTATGGTTTCAATGTTATATTTTTTGTTTGGTGTTACTTAGCTTTTTTGAATGGGGGAGAACATGGTTGGCTAGTTAAACCTACTATAAATATAATTTTGGTATCTATTAAATTATGTATATAATGTTCATTTTATTAAAAATATATACAAGAGAATTATATTATTTTCAAATTGTTTTCTAGGTTAACCGGATTTTCTTTTAGTTCGATGGAAATAAATAACAATAAAACATCTCACAAATATGAAGATTTATTATTTTTTAGCTAGGGTAACCAGTGGTTTATTTTGTATTAATCCTCATACATATTATAGTAGGTAAAAGGTATATTTAAGGTTATAATGTTAATTTTCGTATTATTAATTTTAAGATTTATTTCGGTTTAAAACAAATTAGAAGTTAGTATTGTCACTTTTTGGTTTGAAATATTGTTAAGTGGCTATTTATGCTAATGTACAAAGTGATAACTAAGAGATTAGTCTGTGTTTGATGTGACATTTGAAACAAAAATTAAGAATATAGCAGAATTATAAAACGTACTCAAGGGTACGTTTGATCAACTTAATTCTAGATTTCGTTTTATTTTAATACGTATTAACATGAAATAAATAATACAAGTCACATAAATGGGAGAAATAATCAACTGAATAAATTCACTGTTTTAAGTAAAAATGTGAGGTTTCTTATGAAAGACCTCTATATTTATTTTAACTACTATTGTTGTAAACATCAAGAAGCGTAGTAAATATGAATTCGGTTCATAAAACTTTAACTAATTCAATTTATGAAATGACGCCCAAGAAAATTAGTATCTTAATTTTATCAAAATAGCAGGCTTTAATGTCGATCTTAAACATTGGTACAAGTAAATTTACTTTTTTATGAGTAATTTCATAAAAACAGAAGTAACAACAGATCGTCAAACTACTTACATATACACTTTCGATGAGTTTTCATAATTTGGAAATCGAAAAACTCAGTTTTAAGAATTTTCTGCTCAAATTTTTTTACTGATATCGTTTGAAAGCTCAATATACATATATTAAAGTTAAAGTAACCAGAAATAATATATTTATCGAAAATTTTGTTTTATTTGAACTGTCAAAAATGTTGCTTTCTTTAAATTTCACTTTTTTTTTTATTTGACAGTTTGTAAGGAAAAAATTATAAATAATTTATAATTTTGACCAAGTTGATGTTTATATTTGATTTGAGAACAATTAAAGTGTTGATTCTCATCGGCTTTGTTGGTCTTATTGATGATTAAATGAAAACAGTTTTCATTTGATTTTTCCCAACGTTTCGACGGTGATTGCCGTCTTCTTCAGGGGATGTCTTTATTTACAAAAAGGATAAAAAAGTGTATTTACATACGAATATTATGTAAAGCGTATAAGTATGACTTACATTGATTTAAATATTACAAAAACATTAAAAAACAATTTAAACAATTAAAACAAATAAAATTTAAAGCGCTTCCGATTTGAAGACTTGTCAACTGTTAAATGTAAACTGTTGAGTTGCTTTTGTCTGAAACTAGGGAACAGTAAACGGCGGATATGTTTTGAGTGTCTTGTTTGCGGTTCATATTATTTTTGTTGTTTATTATGTGAAGTGTTTCTAATGTATATCGTTTGGATGTATGTTTCTCCGTTGCAAGAATTTGGACTCCTTCAAAATCTGGTTGATGTCCTGTTTCGATGGTGTGGCATGCTAGTGCTGTCTTTTCTGGGTTTTTTTGGCGAATGTCTGATTTATGGTTAGCCATTCTTTGTCGAAGGAGTTGTTTAGTTGTGCCAATGTAACAGAGGTTGCATGGTTCGTCCGGTTTTCCTTTGCAGTTTATTTTGTAAACTACGTCTGAGCGGCGATCCTTGTCCGTTTTCGTCTTTAGGCCTGTGAATAGAGATGCAATTGTCTGGTTTGACTTATATGCTAAGTTCACGTCAGGGTTGTTGCCAAAAGTTGTCGCCAAAAACAACCCTGACGTGAACTTAGCATATAAGTCAAACCAGACAATTGCATCTCTATTCACAGGCCTAAAGACGAAAACGGACAAGGATCGCCGCTCAGACG
The DNA here is from genome assembly GCA_951509635.1 of Eupeodes luniger. NCBI lineage: Eukaryota > Metazoa > Arthropoda > Insecta > Diptera > Syrphidae > Eupeodes > Eupeodes luniger. Next base: position 85,492,108 of record OX608073.1, read on the forward strand.
TAGTTTACAAAATAAACTGCAAAGGAAAACCGGACGAACCATGCAACCTCTGTTACATTGGCACAACTAAACAACTCCTTCGACAAAGAATGGCTAACCATAAATCAGACATTCGCCAAAAAAACCCAGAAAAGACAGCACTAGCATGCCACACCATCGAAACAGGACATCAACCAGATTTTGAAGGAGTCCAAATTCTTGCAACGGAGAAACATACATCCAAACGATATACATTAGAAACACTTCACATAATAAACAACAAAAATAATATGAACCGCAAACAAGACACTCAAAACATATCCGCCGTTTACTGTTCCCTAGTTTCAGACAAAAGCAACTCAACAGTTTACATTTAACAGTTGACAAGTCTTCAAATCGGAAGCGCTTTAAATTTTATTTGTTTTAATTGTTTAAATTGTTTTTTAATGTTTTTGTAATATTTAAATCAATGTAAGTCATACTTATACGCTTTACATAATATTCGTATGTAAATACACTTTTTTATCCTTTTTGTAAATAAAGACATCCCCTGAAGAAGACGGCAATCACCGTCGAAACGTTGGGAAAAATCAAATGAAAACTGTTTTCATTTAATCATCAATAAGACCAACAAAGCCGATGAGAATCAACACTTTAATTGTTCTCAAATCAAATATAAAAATTATAAATAGCATAGGAAGCACTAAAAATTTTATTGGGTACACTTACACTTTCATTTGTTAAATAGATTAATGTTTTTTGATACTATATTCTCACTAGGTTCTCTGAAAAGGTAGTTTTTTTTTAATGCTAGAAAGTTCAAAGTTAAATCGTTCCATTTTATAGCGTGGATTTCTTGATGAACCAGCATTGAAAGGTGTCTTTCTTCATACAGATAGATCCAATTATTTAATATCTTGGTTTCCTCTTTTTTGTTTCGCCATTATTTTGACAGTTGACACATCATCATACTTCCTTTGTCTCACAAAACAATCGATCTTTGGAAATATTGTTTTTATTCAAAGCAATTCAAAGATCCTCAGAAACAGCTGTTAAAATAATTATCATCGACATGTTTTTCTATGAAAATGCAAAATTGCTACATCAATATCAAAACATTGTTTTGCATTTTAAGACTCAGTAAAACTTTAAGAAAATAGTTTATCCTTCGAGCTAAAGGGTTTGAATATATCACTATTGATCTATACAAATTAAAATTGAAATCCTCATCATCATTAGACACGAGAAGATATAATACGTTCCTTAACCTAACTTTTGTTCATTATCTATTATAATCCTAATGCAGCTTTTGTTTTCTAGAAGCCTTTCTTTTTGCCATTCAAGGTCTGTCTAAACAAATTACGATCTTGATCTTTCATTTGTGTTTTTTTTTTAAATAAAATTTGACGTACTGCCTTTGGATAATCCAAAATTTTATTGCTTTCACCATATTTCTAGACATCAAGATTAAAATTCTCTTTGTAACATAAATAATCTCTCATTAGTATTGTAAGCCATTGTATCAATTTTTCCATTTGCAAAAGAACACATTATAAATCTTAACAACAACTTTTGTAATCCGTTTAAATTTGTGCAAAAACAAAATAAAACCATAAGGTAACAAAAATGAAACCATAAATACCTACGTACCTCAAACCTATACCTTTTTTCCGCAAATTAACCTTTATACATACATATGAATAATGTTTTCTTTGTATTCTTAAAACTCCCACCTAAAACCGCAAAGATTCAAATAATTTACCAGATAATCCATTATAAAACAAGAAATCAGCAAGTTCTATGAGTTAGGTCTAGGTAAGATATACTAGCAGCTTATCCTTAAATAGAAGTTATAATATATTTTTAGGATAGGATTATTTTTAGGGCTATAATGTACTTAGTATACTTTATCCTCCTTGTGTGGTTAGATGAGTTATTTAAATATAAAATAAAATTTTAAAATTCCTATGAAACCATAAAGTTTACGAGTTAAATAAAGGTTTATATGAATTTCTAGGAGTATATCATGAAATCTTATTTATGGGTTATAAACAAGAGGGGTTATCCAGTCTTTTTGTTTACACAAATGTCAAACCCGTGACTTTGGGAAAATGTCAATATTCATACTTATTTGTGTACATTTTTGTTGCCAGTCCCACACGTTTTAAATTTTAAACTATTCAAGTGTCAAATAATTGAATCAAAACATATCACTCTGTTTGCATATTAAAACTTGAAGCTTGGTTTGATCTTTTTTAAAACATGCATAAAGTTGAAATAAGTTTGACTTTACTCGATATCTCCTCTTTTTAAGCCTGTTCAGGGCATGCTCTATGAGCTCAGAATAAAATAACTGAGCAAACCGAGTTAAATGCTGAACACAAGTATTTGACAGAAGCAATTTAAAATGCTTGTTTGATTATAATTAGTTTTTCCATTTTAATTAAAATTTTAAATCTTATTTCTTGTTTCTGAAGATGAAAATGACAAGTATGTAGTTTGACAAGTGCTAAATAGTGACAGCTTAATGCTCAGGTGTGTTTCAAATAACATTAAAAACAAGGTTTGTTCAGAGAATGTTACGAGCGAACTCTATTTTGAGTAAACCATTTTCAACTCGAGTTTTCGATCTGACATATAAACAAGTTACACATTTAACTCACCTTGTTTAGTAAAAACCCTATTTCAAACGCACTGCAGATAAGTTGACTATAAACCAATCATTTGAAGAAGTGGCATCTAAATTGTTATCAGTAATGTATTATCTCTAAACGAAAACAAACATGTGAGCTGACTGCTAATGCTAAATGAAAAGAAAGGCATTTACTTCTGTAGAGATACTATAAAAGTCCTATAAAATGTTGACACTTGACAGGGAGGAAAAAACTTACATTTCCTTGGTTTGTTTTTTATTATCCCTTTGGAGTTAATTTCATTTTTATCTTTTCAAAGAAAGTCACGCAGGAAGGACTCTGGGTTTTCCGTTTTTATTCATTTCGAATGTGTGAGTACTATGCCTACACAACAGACAGACGCACACACACACATTTATCGTGGGATACAAAACAATTATCCTCGCCCATTCAACTAATTTTATTGTCCTTGCGGGAAAGCAAAATTGTTCGATGTTGTTAAAAGATGATCCCAATAACGCCGTTGGGTGGTTAGGGAATCTTTTTTTTGCAACTGCATCCATAAATCTTCTGGTAAAACTAACAATACCTTCAAACAATGGAATATGAAAGAAAGGTAAATAGCTAAAGCAGCACAACATGAAGAATAAGATGAAGAAAAAGCAACAAAGAAATGTTTTCGGAAGAAACGTGACGCGTTTTTCTATTGTTTGTTTTTCAGATTCAGATTCAGGATACTGATGCTGAATCTTCTCGAACACAAGATGCGTGTGTCTCTGATGGTGTGTGATGGTTATATAGGTATGGTTTATATTACTGGAACTGGATGATGCTTAATGTCCTTGGGAGATATTTATGTGTTTGTTTTTTTTTTTTATTATCATTTTTATGAAATTCTGTTGAGAGGAAAGATGTTATCTTACCGAACAGTTGACAGTCATTAATAAAGATATTGTCAGCCATTATGGTATGTTTTGTTCCTGGCATTATATTCGTATATATTTAGGTATGTGGAATTTTAAGGACGAAATTTGAGCACGCATCATAAATAACAAAACAACGAAAAAATGGTAAGGTAGTATATTATTCTTTTGACTATATGTGAAATATGATTTTTATGACCCAGCTATAAAGGCTTTTCTTGAATTCATTGTTATAGGAAGGTATCTGTCTTGTTGTTTTTTAGTGTCGTTACGATGAGAATTATGACAAGATTTTATTTTATTGTTGATTTCTAGTTTATTAGAAAATGGTTAAACTACAAATTTATCACGAATTAATAATCTCTTGGAGATAAAAATTCAGAAAGCATTATTGTCACCTTTTGTAAGTGCTATAAGAATAAAAAAAACATTTCAAGTGGCAATAAAATGCGCACATGCAATTGTCAGTCTAAGATTTCGATTTTGTATTTAAATTTTGTTTTGATAATGAGTTTCCGGTTTCAAATTTAAATTATAGACCTGAATATCCTTTTCATTTTTATTAGAGGTACTAAAGAGAGCTTCAAACTCGCTTTGACCATGGGTTCGTTGAGTTTTTTACAAGAAACTTGAGTTTTAAAGGAAACTGTTATTTGTTTGTTTTCATGAAAGAACTTGTTATTGTTTAATTGATATAAGTTCATATAAAGTACTCTTGTATCGCGTTTACTCATTTGTGTTTTAAATATGATTTCTATCCTATTTCAACTCGGCTTTGGAATTGAGAAGCAAATTCTGCGTATAAAGCTGGTTTCGGTTTATTTTACTGTGGAATGTATGTTGTTGAATTAAAGAACGCATCCATAAACGTCAAACTATTAGATATTTCAACAAAATTCTACTGTCAAAAAAATGTATTCTTATTTAATAGGTAGATGATAAACAATACTTAGACTTGGGAGAGCAGAAGAGTATTCTTAAGGATTTTAAAGCAAGAAAATTATATTTTCTAATATTTCGATTAAATCACAGTTTTAATGTTTTCAAACTTTTTACTAAAATTAATTATTTGTATTATCTTATGAAAAATTCTTCCCAAATATGAATATTTATTTTTGTCATTAGTAATCACTACATATCAATTAGTTAAATAATTAAAATAAATATAATTAAAAATAATGTATTTTGTACCATTCAAAATATATTAGTTATAAAACAAAAAGGAAATATTGTATTGAATACCATAATCACTCATCAACAATAACTATCTCCATTACAAATTATTTTTTTGTTTGTCGCTTCAAGAAAAGTTAAGTTTACTTATAAGCCTTAAAAGGTTTTGTTTATTTTTCAAATCTGGCTATTTTGTGCTTAAAAAGACAGTTTTTCTGAAGAAATTCAATTGAGCAGCATTAAAAAGAAAGCAACTGGTAGCTCTATTCTTTTTGCTACAGAAACGTCACATTTCTTGGAAAAAGGGATTTAAATTTTTGTTGAAAGCTATTAAGCTATAACTTGTGACAATCGCCGAACACGTAACAATATTCAAGTCAAAAGTTAGCCAATACCTAAATGGTCCAGAGGAACAAAGGCTTTGGTTGAGTTAGATTAAAGTAGCTGTACAGAGGAGCCGAAGAACTGTTTCCTTCTCTTCTTCATCCATCAGCTTTTGCAAAAGTCATTTGAGAATACGCGTAGCCACGTGGCGTGCTCTCCTATTAGACAGTGCCCGGTTATGACACCGATTATCAAGCTTGTATGCGATATGCTTAGAGACAGCACACACGTTGAGTGCCTTAAATCTAGTGTAGGCCAGATGTGACCTGACACAAGGTGCTGCTATTCAATCTGATTGGTTAGCCAGCATTTGCCAAACGTGGTAGAATGGGTTGTACCACTTCTGGAATAAAGGCTTAAGTCTGTAAATATTATTCACATCAAAATTAAAACATAAGTGAAGTTGCTTTTGATTCTAATCAACCATTTATATTTGTTTCCACCATTTATATTTGTTTTTAAGTTAATATCATACTCAAAAAGATTTTGCGTTTCTACACAAAAAAAGATTAGAAAAAGAGAGTAACATAATGTTCAAAAATACAATCAAACCAAGTGAAACAGAAAATTTCAACCATTCTGATTCAAATTTAATTCATAATCCCCAAAAATGATTAAGACTAAATTTATTTTCTCTTAGTTTCATTCATAGAAAACTGATCACAACTTTCAATGTGTGCGTTATATTGATGCCAACATTAGATATGTGTTGTAAATTGACGTTTCAGCTTGTAGGTAAACAGAATGACGTCTAAGTTTCAGATCTTCATTATGATGAGTCTTTGAACAAAACTTTGATTTTGCCATTGACATATGTAGGGGTTAGCATTAGGCATATAAAAACAGTACCCATGTTCTGTAACTATCGCATCTATAAAATTCTTCGAGAAACGGTGAGAATCGGTACAAAAATCAATTTATCGCATCATCGGGTTTCTGTATCTTTTGACAGTCGATAACTTTATCGACTGAAATAAACGGAACAGAAATACTGGAAAAATGTGATAAAATGGGTTTCTGTATCTTTGAAAGTCGATAAGTTTATCGATTTAAATGTCAGAACTTATCACTTACCATCAACCAGGCGAATAGAAACAAAATAAAATGTCTGAAGCTAAAAAGGTAAACAAATAAATAAATAGTAAAAAGTTCTATTTTGTACATTATTTTATTCAAATTTTATAATTTAGAGATCCTCCCGAGTTACCGGTGGCCAGAAGACCACTTTAATAGAATTTATGGCCGAAAACAAGCCCTTTGCAAGAGGACAATTCTCAAGCCTGAATTCTAGGAAAAATAACGGCGAGACGTGGGAGAGTTTAAGCGCACAGCTAAATGCTCAAGGACCTATAATGAAAACTGTTGAGCAATGGAAAAAGGTATATGTACATAATATACATATACAAAAACAAAGTCAGCACCAATTTTGGTGTTGATCTTGTTTCGAGGACAAAGTTTTTAATTTTTTGTTTTTGTTTTAGTGCTGGACAGACATCAAATCGTCCGTTATCGTCCGTTTTATCCACTTGCCTGCTAGCTTGTCCTGAAGTATTTTGGATACCTCGGCTACAATGCGGGACACCATAGTTCGGCTCATTGCTGCTGAAAAGTCCTGCCCAACGTCCCTTTGGTAGGACCCAGACGCAAAAAAATGCAGTGCCGCACAGATACGAATAGGGAAATCGCTCTTCCGGTATTTCAAATGGGTTAGTATTATCCCGAAGTCTTCTCCTGTGTATACGCATTCTGTTGCGTCGTTGGTCCATTTCCGACAATACAATTATTGCAAACATAGTTATATTTTATATATTAATCTTTCTTCACTTTTATTCAAACTCAATTATTTTATAACTTTCTTTTTTTTTATTTGACAGAAGATTGACAGTTCAACTTATCGCCTTCCAATGGATATTCCAGTCAGAATAGTTTGGAAATTGAACTTATCGCGTTCAGTTACAGAAACCCGATTTTTTCCAGAAGCGATAACTGAGGAATGAGTCGTTTCATTTTTTAACGATGCGAAAAGTTATCGCCTGAGTTACAGAACATCAGTACAGAAGTCATCAAAATAATTTAAATGGCCTACTCAAATCTTTGGTAGGATATATTGCGCAGGTTGCCAAAATTATAAATCTTAGAATATAATGGTTGAATACAAACAAATTATATTCAAATATGTCATCGAACACTAGGTCCACCCATTTTTTGATTTTGACAGATACTCACTTCTTCGGATCTACCGGCTCCAATGACACGACCGCGACGCAGTTAAGTCATGCAAGGCTAACTTAAAAAGTCACTCAAGTCTGGAATAAATTGGTTGATCAATACAAGTTAATAGGTTAATCCATTTTGATATCACGACTACCTCTCCTTTATGTTTAACTTATCTGCCCTTAATTTTTCACCAAAATATCTGTGGAAGATATTATGGTGTATATTTTACACCAAAATTTTGAATGACTATTTTTATTTAGATGTGGCATCTTATTAAATCTTAACAACTCGATTTATTCCATTTTTTGTTGCTATAAATCAAACAAAAAATTAAATCACCTGTCCACCTTGAGTTTTCAGCATCCACATTAATTCATACAACTTTGATTGATATTCATATGAAAGTTGGGGATTTTCCGAAAGAAAAATACAGACCTCATCGCCTATCTTCTAATCCTATAAATCACAAAACACAAATCCGAAATTGGAATTATCTATACTCTCGCATTTCCACCATCAGGTAAGTTATCATAGAGAGGCATAGCACACTAGCAACAGAAAGTCCTACTCTCTTACTCGGTATAAAGGTCTGATGTTCTGTATACATGGATGGGGGGGCAATATATCTAAATTATTTTTGAACAGCTCGCTTGTATGAAGCTAACATCTTGCCGCTGTTGTTTTGTACTGCCTGCACTCTCACTCACTTCCCCTTGCTGTGGATAAGCTATTTCATGCCAGAAAAAAAGTTATGACTTCTCATAAAACGGTGGAAAATCATATCGAGGCGGTGAGGCTATAAAAATAAGATATAATATCTATAATTTTTCTTCACTCCGTTTAGATTCCACACACTCGACTCGACTCTACACGACAAGACCGGGCCTGGGACCTGGGTTTTGCTTTGCTCTCGCTCTGCGTATATGCTTGTTAAATTGCGTAGTTGTTGTTTTTATTTTTTCGGGATGGGTTCCTGGATAATTTATCTATGTGCAGATGTGAGCGGAGCTAATTTTGCTGTCATAACGAACCCATAAACACATATTAAGGGGGCACATTAGGTCCATTTTTCTTTTTGGATTTTTCTTATTCATATAACATGTACATATATGTGTATTTTGTTTAGGGGAAGGAAATGAGGAACCGAGAAATATTATAGTAAACTCTAGAAAATTACAAAGACCATGAGTACAAGAATTTTATGTTCGGTCATGAAGAAACGAAAAACAAGAAATCCAAGAACAACAACAAGAACAACAACAACAAACGAAACATATTTAATGTGTCAGCCAGTCGTTGCGTTGCTCTTGGTTAATACAATTAGATAGAAGTGGTGCGCATATGAAGAGCGAGGAGCGACCAACGAGTCAGGCTGTCGAACAAAATTAGTTTCCTTTGATGGTGGAAATTAATTTCATGGTCAATTTAGCTTTGATTTATGTTTGCATCAAGCTTAAAGAGCATGATTTTTAGTTAAATACAAATATATACAACTACAACATAACTAGCTAATGTTTTAAGCTATTTTGAAATGGGTTGGTTGTTATTTTTTATGAGAAGCTTTTCCACTAGCTTACCACTTTCTATGAGTTAATAAAATAACAAGATGTTTAGATGTATAATATTGGGTTTTTTGGGGTTTGAATTCTGAACTCGTTGGTAAATTAATACCAACAAACAAGATGTCAATAAAGTTAAAAAATTTAGTTGCATCTTCGAATTGACATTTTGATTGATTTGAATTTGAAAATATGAACGCTTCATCAAATGTATTATAGGTATTTTTAAAGATGCAGGACGAAAATGAAAATAGTTTCACGTTTTGCTGATCTGACACTAATATTTTAGAACATGAACTCATGATCACCAAAAGTGAGGCTAGAATTTAAATATTGCAAATCGTAACTGTCAAAATTCATATGGGAAGTGATGGCTAACAAACGTCAACGCAAATAGTTTCAGCCCGTTTAATATTTATGAAAACATATTTTATTTTAACTATGTATCTATCCGGAAAAGATATTTCGTTCGCTTAAGCGACATTAACAAAAGCCTCTCCTAAATAGGCAATCTAAAAGACGGAATAGGTACTAAATAATTTATTTATTTATAAATATTGACAAATTAAAATCTATTCTCTACAATTTTTCTAAGGGCGCTAGCATCAAATTATTTTCAGCTCTATACTAAATAAATTATACATTCGATATATAACATTTATTTCATATTTTGTGCGCTTAAAAATGTGAAAATGCCACAGATTTACAAAATGGAGATAAAGATGCTATAATAAAGATGAACATATTTGTCTTTACTATAATCTTGACTTCTGCATTTCTCGGATTTCCTTTGATGCTCTCTTTTCTCTCTATGTAACAAATATGAATTCTGTATTTGGCATCCCTTTTTTGGCAGAAATCAACTGTAGATACATTTCAATCCACCATAAAGGAATATTTGAATTACTGCAAATCGCATCTAACAAAATTCACAAGGGATGTGATGTTTGACAGCATGTAAACAAATGTGAACGCTAATGGTTTCAATCCGTCAAATTATCATCAACCTACATTTATAAATTCCAATACATTCAACACAAATTAAATTGTACTATCCTTACATAAGAATTGAATTAGGGTTGAGTTGGTTGTGTGCATAACTCTGACGTCTATGACATCTGAATTCAATCTTTCGATCCCCCTGTGTGGATTCGATCCACTCATGCAAAGCAATACAATCGATTATAGTTAAATCAAATGTAGTCCGATTTAATCGGATCCAATTCAAACCGATTTAATTAATTGTGTTTTTAGGATAGACCGGACTTCATAAGTTTTATACAGAGTTAAGCCTAGTACGCTGCTGATGCGAAACGAAATTTCCCATACAAAAATGACATGACGAAATCATAAACGAAAAATTTCGCTGTGCTTTTCGTTTTTCAGTACGCTGCTGAACGACGAAATGTGTCATTTTAGTGGATAGCTGTACTATATTTCTTAGTACAATTCTCCACTCTTTTCGTTCTCAATTTAATTGCCCGGTATATTAATTGCTTGCGAAATTTTGACATTTAATTTATTTATTGAAAAATGTTTCGAAATTTTTCGTTTATGATTTCGTCATGTCATTTTTGTATGGGAATTTTTGTTTCGCATCAGCAGCGTACGAGGCTTAAAATTGAAAAAAAATGTTTACTCGTGACTTTCGGTGTTTTGATTTGGATTTATTAACTTCCCATAGGAAGTTATTGTAATGGGTCCGATTTGTCAAATTAAAAATTTTGACATTTCTCGACGTTTCAAGGCCCCTAGAGTCGAAATAAAAGATTTTTAGAAAGATGTCTGTGCGTGCGTGTGTACGTACGTTCGTACGTCCGTACGTCCGTACGTCTGTACGTTCGCGACGTTTTTTTCGTCGTCCATAGCTCAAGAACCAGAAGAGATATCGACTTCAAATAAATTTTGTTATACAGATAATAAGGCAGAAAGATGCAGAAAGGGCTCTCAAGAAAATTGCGTGGGTGGTTTTTTTACCATATCAGTTTAAAAAAAAGGTGAAAATTTTGGTTAACCCTTAATATCTCATGAACCAATGACGCTAGAGACTTGAATTAAATAAAATATTATATACTGCAACGTAATACAAAACAAGTATATTTTTGGAGAAAAATGCAATTAACGGTTTTTTTTATAAATCAAAAAAACTGAAAAAAAAAATTTGTCACCTCGAAAATTTTACGACCAAAATATGATTTCATCTCCAAAACAATTTTGTGCAACGAAGAATAATGTTTTTGACATCTGATAAAATTTTGAGAAAAATATAATTGACAGTTTTTTTTATAAAAAATAAAAACCTAAAAAAAACATTACTCAAAGTTGGTAAAAATTGAATTTCGACTCAAATATCTTTTCAAAAACTTGAGATTATGGCTTCAAACTTATTTTATCTTATAAGAAATATTGTTTTCAATATTCAGTAAAATTTAAAATTAAAAATTGATTTTCGACTCAAATACCTTTTCAAAAATTTGAGATAATGGCTTCTATTTAATTTTAGCTTATAAGAAATATTGTTTTCAACATAAGGAAACATTTTGAGAAAAATCGAATTGACAGTTTTTTTACAAAAAATAAAAACCTAAAAAAAAAATGTATAAAAGGTGGTAAAAATTGATTTTTGACCACCTTTTAAAAATATTGTTTTCGATATTAAGTAATTTTTTTTATAAAAATCCAACAGTCCGTTTTTTCATAAAAAAATAAAATCTACAAAAAATAGTATGCAAATTTGGTAAAAATTGATAGATATAGACACACTTTTAAGCAAGACAAATCGACAGAAGGGATGGGAAGTTATCAGTGTGGGTCGCATCCCAGCCTCTTTCCTTTGATTTAAAATTTAAAATAAAATGTATTTCTCTAATGTTTACACATTTTAATAATGTTATACCATTATAATTATTACTGTTAAATATAGAATTTTCCCAAATCTTGAAAGATTGAATAAATATGGATACTCAATGCTTTAATCATATGGGAGGTATGACGTTGATATCCTTAAACGTCACTTGATACTCTTTAAAACTGTTTAAAATTGGCATGTCTCATGAGTCGTCCTAAAAATTATTGTATGCTTAATTTAAATTGTCATCCATCAAGCTAAGTCAATTTAACAAAATATATACACAAAAAAAACGCCACACACATTTCTCGTCCCTGCTCTTATATATCCCCTAGTCCAACAGTGATAATTAACTGTTGCACGCCACTTCCCCTATTTGATATAACAATTCAAAGCAGAATGACAAATGCCATAAATAATATTAAACCATTTCAAGTTTCTTTATAACAACACAACGATTCCCTGGCATTATTCGTCCTGCTGAGAAGCAAATTTATCATTGGTTGGTTGATGGCTCGTTCGTTTGCTCGTTCGAGAGAGAGGATTATACAATTTGTTAAGGACGATGAAAATAAATGCATACCATAACTCAAATCCTGTTGCCTTCCTCTGCTCCTGCTGTCGTTCGGTCACTGTTATTATCCTTATTATTACCATTGCTAATAAATTTTCCAATTTCATTCTTTTTTTTATTTACCTACGCTACGTAATCTCTCCCTTGGTAGAGGAGGTACAAAATAATACGAGCGCAATGGCAACTACTGGCAACGGTTGGTGGCGGCGAAAATTTATTACGCGGCGTGGAAATTGAAAATTACGATGACTTTACATCTTCTCCTTTAGGTACCAATAAAAAAATAAGAAAAATGATATTCATATTTTTTTGGTTATAAATGTATTTTTTTATGACCATAAAAATGACGCGAGAAATATTTCGCTTTATTATTTTGTCCTCCTCTAGAAATAAACATAAATTTCACATCCTGTCTTTATAATAATGTGTGTCCTGCTGTGCTGACCCATTTACGCCATCAACGGAATATGGTTGATAGGTGTAGGGTAATTTATCGGATTCCAGATTTACAATAGAAAAACCTCCCCTCGGCTTTGTAAGTCATCTGACAATGGGTTGTGTAGGTAACGGCACCCAAGGAACTTCAAATCAAGAGGGAAAGTTAAATTTTCCACGTCATCAAACAACATTTCTGGCTCGTTTATCTTCCCGTACATACTCGTATGTACATAGTTCTTTTTGTGTTAATAAAGAAATTTGTAATACAAAGTTATAGCTAACTGTAGCTGGACTGTGTCCGTCAGCGCTTTGGGGTCGTAAATTATATTTTATGAAGGATAGAAGTGAAATTATTACACCGCCAGAGCATTCAAAAACTCAGACTCATAAATTTCACCCTCTTTTCATCTGACACTTGTCTGCTGTTTGCGGAACAGAACAGGATGCCATCGCCCTATGGCTAGCCAGAAGTCAAAACCATTGTGTTGCCCCTATAAACCTACCCCCTTCTGACCGCATCCTAAGACTTTGTCGTTCATTCATCTGACCTGTCTAAAATAAAAAGTCTTAATAAATTGTTTTTGATTATTCTCAGTGCAGCAAGCAGAAATTTAAGAGAAAACTGCAAGTTTGTTGCAGCCACTTCTCATGGAGTTTTAAATTTGTTTACATTGGATTAGAAATGGTGCATTTTTAAGTGGGAAACCCAATTTATTGTTTAAATGAACGATGAACGATTTACCGAAAATACATATAATAAAAGACATACAAAATATCTTTATTTGAGTATCAAAAAATGTACATATGATATTCCGGTTGCTTTAAATCAAGATAGCGCCACCTAGCGCTTTTCTTCCCTTACCATTAGCAAAAATGCTGACTTGTTCAAATTAAGAGAAGTCCAACATTGAAAATCTCAAGAAAAAGCTACGGCACGTTTTGGAATCAAAATTGAAACTTTTAATAACAGATAAAACAAATTATGTAAGGTTCTTGAAAGCAGCCTAGTGGGATAACATCACCTGACATGGAAAACAAGCCCCCGTTTGTGACATTTATGTTCACTTACTACAAAATTAAACTTCCCACTAGTTTTGTTTTGTTTCTTCAAATTCTTACATAGCGGTACATGAAATAAAGTCCAAATTAAAACTAAAGCAACGAATTGACAATATTTTAAACACTTAACAAAACAAAAAATTATAATTTGACATTAATACCCTGGAGCCTTAAATAATGTCATCAGGTTCTTATGTACGCATACGTATATATTTATGTGCTTGCAGATACCTGCCCAACATATCAGTTCAGAAAACAACATTCTTAACACAAAAGATCTAAAGAAGCACTCGAGTATGTTTTCCTCGAGTTCTTACAATCATGTAACGCCCTCTCTGCTCACCTTGAATTAAGCCATCACACGTCTTATCTCCAACCAAAAACACACACTGTTTGCCGTACTTCATGTCAAGAGTCTCTTAAATTAAAATGTTAATAACAAAAAAAAAGACGAACAACAAAATTCTTCTGGAACTCAAATAACATGCAGGGAATCTTTCCTGAGAGTCCTCGAGAATTCCTCTCCTTGCCAGGTTGTTTTCAGCTTTTGGTTCTCAAATTAAAATTATACACAAAAGTAGAGAACCCATCAGCGCACAGGATAGAGAGCCGCCCATTTAACCTGTCCAACAGCTGTCGCGGTGGATATTAAATGCCAAAGTGGCAAATGGTTTGATTACACACTCGTTTCGCTTTTGACCGTGTTGCCCTTGTTCTCATCTCAACCTGTTGTCGGATTGGGTCCAACTTCGGGTCCTGTCAGTTTGGTTTGGTTAGGTCCTTCATGGCATGCACTTGAGAAGTTTGTGTTCTGTTTTTATCTTTTTATTGTACCTTTATATTTTTCTGTGTTTTGTTCCTCGAAACCAACGAAGAAGGTGATACACGGATCCTTTCAACACGGATTCTAATGGGATGTTTTCTTATATGTTTGCTTTCTGGTATATAATTTTTTTCGTTAAGTTCCAACATCACCGGGCCGTTGAGTTTTTTAATGAACGACCTGCCAAAGTGCATAAATGACAGTTCCCTGCATAGTAACCTCAGTTTAGGAGACAGCATAAAGAGGCGGCAGAGCAAGCGGATAACAGAGATGAAAAGAAAAGAGGAATAACAATAAAAAAAAACTCTGAAGACCTCTAATTTGAAATGTGAAACGAAACGCATTTTACGGCCAAACATAATAATATGGAAATGACATTGCCTCCAGCCGGCTGCGGGAGGTTCCGCAGATATAATTGACGTCCCAACAACATTAGCAAATAGCTTCCATTCACGGCCGTATTAGGAATAAATAAATAGGAGATTCTACACTAGGTGGCCCTTATTATTATTATCAGTAGAAAATTGCTTGGTTGCTTCCATAGACGCAGTTTTGTCAGTATTAAGTCATTACATGTATTGAATATATAGAAACCACAAATGACAAATTGAAAGCATTCTGACAGATATCTGTCAAAATAGAATATTGTCAACGGCGTGCAGCTGCTTGTTTTGATTTCACTTCTACGAAACTTCAGAATAAACCAACTTTAAAACATTCGATATGCCATATCATTTACTGTGTAGAATGACAGCAATAATGACGTTTGAGTCCTTCAACTCACAATCGAACCTTAAAAAAAATTAATGAAACCAGCTTTCAATCTTATTTTTCGTTATTAAAGTGCGGCCCTGTTTCTCCTTGTCAAGTTTGAACTGCCCCGCTGCCGTGTTCCCGCCATTGGCCAACAGGCCGTAATGGGACGTCATTTCCACTTAAAGATGTCAGAATGTGTAGTAAAGCAGACACCTAAAATCAATGGCGCAACGTTTGATCTTTTTCATTTCACATCCACACTTTTTCTCCGAAGTATTTTGTTGTTTTCTTTTTCTTGTTTAGGTTTTTTTTTTAATTTTGCGTTTGGGTTCTAATTTGATTAGGAAGACATTAACAGACGGACAGACAGAATACCACTTGAATATGTCTACATCATCGTCGTCGTCTTGGTCTTAGTCTTCGTCGCCATCAATGTTGGTCGGTGTTAAAAGTCGGTGAAATGATAAAGGTACCTTTAATAACGTTTTTTTCTTCACGGTGATGATGGGTGCGATGCACGTACAGTAGCCCAAAATGACACAAAGCCAAAGTGGAGGAAATCGTTGAAGCAGACAAAAATGGCTGCTGACGACTATGATGAGACGACGATGACGACGACGAAGAAGACGGTTTAACTTCTGTCGAACGCGTTCTCTTTTATTGTTTAGTTTTTTTTTTTTCCTTCATTCTTTCTTTGAGTTCCTGAAGGATTTAATGGATTTTTGTGTTTTATTTACACCTACACTATACACACCCACCCAGATGCATTCAATTTGTCAATTTCAAAATTGATGTGTTGTGAATGGTTGAGTGAATGCATGATTGTATCTTTGACAATAGCCAGACTTTTCATGTTTTACCGACACCTCAATATATGCCTTTTTTAAAGGAAGGTACATGCCTACGAACGTCTGGTTTTAAGGGATCATGAATTGAATAGCAAAATTGGTGTTAAATTAAGATGGGAACAGCTTTAAATCGGTATATAATTGAGTAGGTATATCTGAATCGTATTTCAATTGGACTTGATGGGTCTGTAATAATTATTCGGCGTGAGAAAGAAAAGAAACTTAAAATTGATTGGTGATAAATCTGAGTGTCTTGGTTGAAGTTTCTAATAAAAAAAAATATGTATGTTTTAACACTTTATTTATCAGTTACGTCTTACGTTTAAATTAATTTTGGACACATCTATTAGTATTCAGTTTGGTGAACGTCGAATGAAATATTTTTGCGTCCACTCTCTGTCGATAAACTGCTAGATAATTCGTTATTATAAAAATTCCAATACATAAACTTTCTGTGTAGGTAGGCATATTCAATAACAAATAAGGTTATAAATTTACTCTGATATATGATGTCTAATTTAAATCTTAATGAACTTTAGAATTAAATGGTGTCAAATAGCTCAAAGGTTTAAATGTCCACTTAAATTCAATAATGTTGCTTTTAAAATGCTTTTTTTTACTTTTACTTTGTTAAAGAGAAAAATAGTTGGACAGCAGAATAATATATGTGCATCTAATAAAGGTAATTTTATTAGAGCTTTGGTTGCACCAACATCTAAAAATGGTGTATAAAATGCTCGTTCACATGACATTATTCCAAAATAAATTGTACATATTCATACTTAATTACTTGAACAGCTATTCATAATTTCCGAGAGTTTAATGCCTGAAACACAAACACGCTTCAGCTTTGGCTTCGTCTGCGTTACGATGGGCCTGCTTCGAGGTTGCTTTGAATGACATTTCTAATGTGATATTTCTAAAATGACACTTCTGTCATTAGCAGTTGTTATATTTTCTCAAAAGTTTGTTTTGATTTTTCGTGCAGTAAAAAATATGAATTTTGAAATCGAAAAAATTAAATTTATCGTGGAAGTAGCTTACACTGCTTATAGTGGGTATGTTCAGCTCATGGAGCAAGAAGAAGCGCAGACTCAGAGACATTGGTGGGTCCAGGAGCTCAATATATGTTTTGGACCAAGTATTATACAGGAATTCCCGTTCCCTCACCAAGTCAATGAGTTCGAAACTCATTTTCTGTTCTACAAAAATAAAACGTTTTCAAGAAAAAATTGAAAAGTTATTCTATGTATATTTCAATAACTTACCTTTTAACTTTTTTAATAACCAATGAAAATCCCTCGCAGCTTTTGAGATGTCAGACAAAGCAAATGTTCAGCAAATTTTAACTAGAGCTTCCGTTTGGAGTCACATTACGTAACATTACGTTCTTTTCCTTACGATTGTCAAACGAAATGTGAGGTCAAAGCTTCAGGCGGAGCCGAAGCTGAAGCGTGTTTGTGTTTCAGCCATCAATTTTGACAACCTGTGTAATTTTCTTTGAGTGTTGTGGTGCCAAAAGAGTGAATTTCAAATCTACAATTTACGGACTGTTTCTCGTATCTCTCTTTTTTTAAACTAAACGAAAACCGTAAATATTTATGAATTTGTATGGTGGATTTGGTGGATTTATATGACACTTATTGATATTATGTCTTTGAAGACGAACTGGCAAATATGGAATCCTCATTTACCCTGAGGCTCCACAAGAGTAAAATCCAATCCAACTTCTCTTCCGCAATCTCATCCGCAATCCAGTGTTTTTTTTGACTGGGCATATTATGTCTTGCCATGAGCAACCTCAAATGTCACATTTGACACAACGGTTAATCTTTAATTACATTTACTTACTTTATAGGTATACAAAATATGTGGGTATGACCGCACTCGACAACAGTTGAAAAGAAATGAAATTTTAATAAAAAAAAAGTGTAGAAAATGGACGCTCACCACTACATACAACACAAACGTCAATTTGATGACAAGATTTTGATCCGCTCGAAAAATCCAAACTGCGATGACCGGATCATGGACTGGATGTTGGATTGTTGGTCTCTATTGGATTATCTGATGACAGGCCGATAATCTTGTCATCGGAAATGTTCAATGGAGACCCCCAGTTACAATCCAAATGGTTACCTTTCATTGGGGGTGCCACTAAAAAGAGATCTTTGACAGCTGCCAAACAAATCTGGTGTCGGACACCAAGCAGAGCGGATATTTGCATTTTCTGATTTAGCTAAGAAAAACTTTCCCTCTCTGTTTTTAGATGAATGCATTCTTTTTAAATCCTTACGATTTTCGGGTGATTCATAAAGAGTCGTTGGTAATTGTCTAGAATAGCTACTTTTGCTAAAAACATAGAAAAAAAATTCGGAAAATAGCCAAATCGGTGTATTTTTTCGTAAACTTTAATAAAAAATCGGGGGAAGTGCAATTTTGCAACAATTTTTTTTTGTTATTAATTAAAAAAGTTGAAAAATGACAGATACTTGTTGCTCGATTGAAATTTTTGAAATTGGAGCCTAAAACAAGTTTTTTTGAATTGATAGCACGGTGTACTAACAGGTAGTTATGTAAGGGGGGGCATGCTGCTCCCCTGCAACCCCCCTGCTTGGGATCACTATAGGATTTGGGGTGGGTGCGAGTTTGGGTATATGCAAAGAACTTTTGCATTTGAGCACTAAAATCAAAGAAATTCCCAACAAAAAAAAAGCAAGTATGGCAGCACTGAACAAAAAACAGGGAAGAAATGTCAAAATCAACCATTTTTGCGTGTTTTGTATGTAAAAAAGTTTCCTCGCTCTTCCCCCGATTTTTTATTAAAGTTTACGAACAAATACACCGATTTGGCTATTTTTCGATTTTTTTTTAAAACACATAAATATGCCACTATTACTTCTAGAACCCGTATTATACAAAAAGGTATTCTATGACTCTCAATGTGAATTGTGAAAAATTCTGTTTTTTTAACTTTAACCTCATTCAATTGCGACTACCTACTTAATATCATAAAATCGGAGCACTTTATACTTTGAATTTGAACTTTCTTATCCATCCTAGTTTTCATATATATAAACTCAAATATTTTGAGAACAGAAATAATAATATTTTGTATTCTCTTGTTGAACTAGTTTAGTTTGAATTTTAGGGGCCGGTTATAGCTATCAGTAAAATCCATCAGTAAAATTTTTGTTTTTAGTTTTTGAGCGTGTTATAGATTTATTTCTAACAAAAGATTGATGCAATAAGATGAATCCTATATTGAAGTATTTTTTTCAAAAAGAAACAATGCATTTAAAGTTTTATTTAATTTATAAATCCATTTTAATTTTTTTAATGATGAAATTTCATTTTACTGAACAGCTGACTGCCAAAAGTCAAAAGAAATTCCATTTCGTTTTATTGTTCATGTTTCAATTTTTTGCTGTTCCGATCACATCATTAAAAATTTTACTGATGAAAGCAACAGCAAAAAAATTGTCTGAGGCGCGAAGCTCGATGTTATGATCGAAAGTAAACAACATTTTCCTAGCAAAACAAATTAAAAAAATAACAAAAATGACTTCAAAAAAAGAGTTTGAAACCAAATTAATACTTGAAGTGAAAAACCATATGTGTCTTTATGCCAAAGACGACCAAAAGTATTCAGACAAAATGGCACGAATAAATGCTTGGGGGGATATATCCCTTGTCTTGGGAAGGCCTGGTAAGTTTATAGTTATGGAATGATTAAACCTAAATTGTTGACAATAAAATTTGTTATTTTCAGTCGAAGAGTGCCAAAGTAAATGGACCACGCTCCGAAACTCTTTTCGGTCTTATTTTCGTGCCGAAAATAGTGTGCCGAGTGGCTCTGGAGCTACAACTCCGGTACGATGGATTCATTTTGAATCACTTAAATTTTTAATACCCTATGTGAGGATTCCAGACGAGTAAGTATAATCGGAATCTGATAAAATAGGGGAGATAATAATTTTTTTTACTTTTAGTGATTGTGGTAATTATAGCCAAAAAAAACACAATTCATCGAATTTGGAAGTCATTGACGTGGGTACTGAGCCGCATATTCGAAAGAACAAAGCCCAAAAGAGGCATATTGAAGAGCCTCTGGACAGAGTGCTCAAAGCAATAGAAAACAAGGAGGTGAGGAGCCCGATGGAGCTGTTCATGGAGAACGTCGCACTCCAGGTATCGGATTTTAGTCCGCAAAGAATTGTTCGGTTCCAATCGAGGATACTTTCCATTTTGGGCGAGGAAATGGCCGAGCACTTGGCTGGTGCTCAAACATAAGTTTGAATTTCTTTTTTTTTTCTGAATGAATGTGATATTTTTTATATTGAAGTAATGTTTTGTTTTTTTTTGTATGATTTACGTTTGTTATTTACTGTTTTTTTTTTTACTGAAGTGATGTTTTGTTTTTTTGTATGGATTTATGTTAAGTTAAAAGTAGCTCTAAGTTGCTGTGAAATCGAAATTAGATTAAGTTTTAAGGAAGAATATTTTCATATTTATTTATTAAATACAATTTTGAATAAAAAACTTAAATAATTTTGCTTTAAATTCTCTCCCACTGGTAATCAAGGTTTCCCTCCGTCACAAGCCAGTCAGAAAATGCGTTTCTGATATTAACAGCCATCGATGCTGGTTCGGCATTTCTTGCATCCTGATCCACCAACTGCGCTGAAAATTCATCTTGAAAATGGGAAGGATTCAAGTGTTCTTTTTCATTCTGCAAAAAATTGTGCAGCACGCAGCAGCAAAGAATTAGGGGTTTTGCCAGATCCATTTGAATTTCGAGAGGTTTTATCAGAACTCTCCAAGTGTGGACTAAAATACCAAATGTGCTTTCCACAATTCGCCTTGCTCTCGAGAGTCTAAACAATCAAAAAATTGATGATTCGATAGTGTACATACATATATATGAATTATATCTTTTTCGTACCTGTAGTTAAAAATCCTTTGCTTGGTGGTCAAATGAGAACCTGGGAAGGGAGTCATCAAATTATATCGGAGGCCAAATGCTTCGTCTCCCACAAGAACGAAGGGTAGACAATTTTCTGTGCTTGGCAATTTTTGGTCAGCAGGAACAAATAATGACTTTGGGTTGCTTAGCCAAGCTTTTCCAAAGTTAGATGAAGCAAAAACAGTCGAGTCTGCGTTAGATCCGTGGGCTCCAATGCTTACCATAATAAATTTGTAATTTGCATCAACAACTGCCATCAGAATTGTTGAGAAGCATTTTTTATAATTGAAATTGAAACTGCCGGACTTTCTTGGGGCAAACATTTTCACATGCTTTCCATCAACAGCTCCAAGACAGTTGGGAAAATTCCAGTTTGACAAAAAATCCAAAGAAATTTCTTTCCAAAAACTGGGGCTTTCGGGGACTGGCATAACCAAGTCTGTAAAATGCTTGTTGATTGCCTGAATAGTCTGCATTATACACCATCTGACTGTTGTTTTTCCCATCAAAAATCGGAAAGATAGGTCCGCGAAACTAGCTCCCGTAGCGAGGAATCTGAAACAATCAGTGTAATGAAAATCTCAAATTATGATAATATTGAATTTTTGTACCTTAAAGTCAAACAAAGTTTCTCCTTGGCACTTATGGTATCGTTTCGAAACAAATTAAATCTAGGCTGGATATCACTTCGTATTTTTAAAAGTATACACTGGAACTGCTGACGGCTCATCCGAAAGTACTCAAAAAACTTAATTGGGAACAACTCGAGTCTCTCAATAAGTGAAAAATATTCGCCATGTATCTTCCGAGCATGGAAAAGCGGGTGGACTTGAAAGCGTCGTATTTTTTGAGAAGATCTTTTATTTATTATACACAAAGCTGTTGCAATCAATAAATTTTGTTTATTTTTTGCACGACCCATGATAAGATCAACTTAATTTCACAGAAGCACAAACGATAACAAACAAATGAATAACAAAACGAACTCTTCAAATAGAAACTTCAAAGTGACATTTAATTTAATGACGTAAATTTACTGATTGCTATGATCGCTCGTCAGTAAAACATTTCAGATTCCTCCTGTTTCAAATTTTACTGATGGATTTTACTGATAGCTATAACCGGCCCCTTAAAATCGTACGCGAAAAATAACACATCTTACTTCAAAATGTAAACCCACCATAACTATTTGTCGTGCGCTATTTTGTTTCATCCTTATTAGTTTTTATTCTTTGGCTGCGGTTTGAGTTGAGATTGAGATTTAAATGCTGCGTAATTTTTTCAATAAGCAATTGTGTTCTTGTTCGTGCATGAAAATAAAATCGCTTCGCTATTTGTGAAAAATAATAAGTAAACTTGTGTCTTTAAATGGTAAATTGTTGTTTATAAAGTGCATTTTATAATTCTATTTATTTTTTAACTTTCGGTTTCGGTTGTTCGAATTAAATGAATTTTGTGCGAATTTCGGGTTTTCTTCAGAATTGTATTGGAACAACAACGACCAGTTTTTCAGCATAACGTAAGTTAATTTTTGAAAAATATTTCTGTTTATTTATTTTTCACTTGAATTTGTACATTTTACCTTTGAAATATTATAAAAAACATCAATACAAAGCATCTATTCTAATGAAAAATAATATATTATCAAATATTTGGGCCTAACGCATTCGCCCATTTGAGCACCTGAATGCAAAAGTTTTTTGAACTTATGTAGTTCCATGAGTTTTAGCAGAATTGGAGCGGCCTTTGTTTCTTTACATCGTGTTAAAAATTTAAATCTTCACATCTTAAGTACATTGTATTGAACTAGAAAAAGGGAAAAGTTTTCTACCCTCTCATAATTTTCAAAGAACAAATCTGTTTATCCTTTAAACTTAAAAAAAATCTTCTAAAATGAACGTTGGTGGCTTCTTCTCTATCTATGAAGTCTTTTAAAAAAAGAGATTCAAAATAAAATACAATTTAGGATCAAATGAAAAGTAACTGAAACAACAACTGTCTGCAAGGATATGAATTTATTTATGCAATATATTTCATTCCCTCATCGTTCTTGTTGGTGTTCTACTTGTTTTTTTTCTTCTCCTCTATTTCTGTTTTTTTTTTTTGTGTTACCAGAAACGAACAATTTATGAACCATCCAGGATACAAACATGGATACACACAGAGTGCTATCCATGCGGGAGACAAGCGACGACCAACCACCATTTATTCCAACTTAAAATGTCCAATAAATTTCTCTCGCGTTCACATTCATACTTAACTAAGGGTTGAGTGGGTCGACGGGGACGGGGGGTAGGGTAGGTGATAGTATATTACAACGTTCACGTCCATACATAGATACTAGGAGAAAGATTCGTCCTGCTGGGGATCATAATACAACACCATTTAAACGGCATGGGGTTCACAATTACCCAATTTATCTTTTTTTCATTCCCCCTTTCTCTATCGTCATGTTCGGCGACTCGCCTCTTGTTCATCCTTCTTGAGAGTTTGCTCCTTGATCCTGGCCTGGCACTCACACAAAATGATGACTATAGTATTTTGCTTTCGAAATGGGGATTGGCGGATACCATGTATTCAAACAGGATCCCAGAAGAACAGAACTCCCGGCACCAGCACCAGCCCCAGCTTCAGCTTGAGCAAAATGTAATGGTATCTAAGAGCGATTTATTCTTGCCGCATCTCGAACGGGATCTTGTCGGTTGTCCTTTGGTTGTTTCATCTTGCGCTCTGCTTTTATTTGGTGTAATAAATTGCATTTGTCTTTGTCGGCGATAGTTTATTGCATTTTACCACCACCAGCATCAAGCACAGCCAGCAAACATACGTGGATTTGAATTTATGTCGGTATGGTATATCGTTAGATAGCTAGCTGACTTGGTAGGTAGGTAGGTAGGTAGGGCTAGGGATGGAGTGTGTTTGCGAGAAAAAGTATACCATATCTGTTATTCGCCGCGAACAAGGATAATGAATGACATAACTTTTTCGTAAACAAATTAGGATATTCTTTATGTTTACTGCCGGCGGCGGCAGCGGCAACGGCAACGGCAGCAGCATAGAAAGAAAAAGCTATTTAAAGATTTATTAACTTGGGCAAAGTGTTTTTATGTCAGCTTCAGATGTGTGTTGTAAGTGAGGTATGTGTGTGTTTTCGTCCTGCCATATATTTTACTCAGATTTTATTGTTAGTTCAAGGTTATATTACCCGAAACAGAGAGATAAGAGATGATCGTTAGGATATTTTAATGTTTATGGTTTTAAAGGTGCAAATAAAATTGTGATACAAAACTCTCCTTAACTATGCTCTAAGTGTCTAATGATATGATGGTATGCCTCTATAATGAGTTCAAATAAAGCCGACAAACAATGGGTGCCGCCTCAAAGTCGACTCCTATCGGCTTCTCTTTTTTAATGTAGGTACAGTTCCTGCATACAGTAGTGTCTCATTGATCCTAAGTCCAGTTAATCTGACTTAACTTCAGGTCAACATTGACGAAGTTGGGAATTTGAAAACAATTGTTCGTATAACAGTAATCTCGCTCTTTTAAAATCCCATGCCTATCCCAATTTTGCTTGTCAGGCAGACTTTTTGATGGCTGTGCTTGAAAGAAAGAGTTCAGGTAAATTTCTAAGGATACGAATCTCACCTGGACCTAAAAATACAAAATAATAAGTTTCGGTTAAGCGAGGTTCTACTGTAATAAAATTCACATCACGTTTTTATTGTACCTACTCTCTGAGTTAATTATTTTATTATCCTTATTCGTTTTTAGGATAATACAATTGCTTAGGACCTTTTGATTAGCTTAAATAGTAAGTATGTATTTTGATAGCTACAAAATTTATTACCTTGAAGGTGCCCGAACAATCAATGTTTCTGATGAGCGTGTCGGTCGGCGGCAAGAGTAGAGCCTAAGGCGATGGCGCGGCGGTGCGGCGGTGCGGCGTGTCGGTGAATGATGAATTGATGTAGATTTGTTTACATAAACAAAAGTCTCGTCCTTAAAATAATAAAGAAAGTGTGATTTGATTACGAAACATCAAAAATTCCGAATTAGTGTTCTCTTATTTAAATTGTTTCGGGACGTGTTTTGAGTTTAATTTTTAAACTAAAATCAATGTTTGTACAGTTTTTTTTTTATTACATATATCAATTTATGGTTCAAATGTTTCATTGCGTAAGAATACAATTTTCAGTAAATAAAGAAAACATGAAAAAATGTTTAAGGATTTTCTTTGACGGTGGTCCTTCAAAGGACAAATAGTACTCAAATAGTATGATTGTCTGAATTTTCTGTATTGGAAGAGCTTAAACATCTCGAATAACAATTTTATTTATTTTCTCTATGAACTGCTCTGAAATCAGTGGTAAACATTTAAGAAAGGAATATTCTTCATTTTAAGCTATAGACAGAATTAATGATTCATTCCAAAATAGATAATTTTCGCAATCAGCATTATTTGTCAGTCAGCTTCACAAACCAAGTTGTTTGATTACCTTTTTGATCTTCTACTGGGTATGCCACGTTGGCACATAGTTACTAAAAGATTTTTTAAAACAAGAATTACTTTTAGAGTTTTGTTGCCTCCGTAGTCACAGATTCTCTGCACAAGGATATATTGAATGGCTCACTGAAAGAATGCCATTTCCAGGCATTTGCCACTTAAGTTATTTGTATTCAAAGTAAATTAAAGTTTAATTGCACTGAACAGTGAAGAGCCTATATTCGAATAACTTTTAGACTACCACTCAGTTCGTAATATTCAAAGTAAAAGTGGTGTCAAATGTTGAGAGAAATTGGTAGTACAATGTCTTCTAAGCTCGTAGAAGCTCAAACTCAAGAGGATTTTTGTTTCCTTTATTATGCGAAAACACAGTGTGAGCATTTTGAACGGAGGCGTCGGTTCACATTGGAATTCTGAATATTTAAATCACAGACTGTGGATAAGCATTGCACATTCGTGTAGTACGGCTAAAGAACGAATCTCTGTACTTAACAGTACCATCGAAGTGAGACTCGAAGGTATAATGATGAGCATTCCTGGAGGTGCGCATATAACGGTTAGATTGCTTGATGGGAGGAATAAACAAACAAAACAGAATTTGGAGGTAATTCAATACTGATGCAATAAAATTACAAATTTATGATGAATCCGAAGTATAAATGCGAAGAAACCCTTTCATATGAGAGTAGATGTTCTTGAAGGATTTGTTATAATTCTTTGAAATCGTTTTCCTTATTGAAAGTGGAGCCTCGACTCATTCTTAAGTGTATATAGTAAAGAGCTGATGTGAATTACTGGGTGTGTGTTTTGTTCACGTTTTCCACTTTTCTACATCGCATCGTTTCTAAAATGTCCGAACTAAAACTAACCAACCAACCTAAATTAACGAGAAGAAAATCATCAATTTACCACCATTAACTGGCAAGTCTAATGTAAACACTTGTGACAGGTGATGCCAAATCAATTGCTAAATAACAGACAGGCGACTGACTTGGTCAGGACAGGACAGACCAGGCCAAGTCAAGCCAATCCAATCCAAATAAACAAACAAACAAAAAAGACACACAACACCAAACTGCAAATAAATCGACACACATAACTTGAACTGACTAAGCGACTGACAATGACGGATAGGCAAACTGACGGACGTACAAACTAACGTACGAACGGACAGACAGACCCAAATGGACGGATGAATAAATATGCTAAAAGATGAATGAATAAATTTTCACTCCATCACAACTCTAAAATGCCAAAACAGCATACAGACTTGATGCAGAACCGAAACTCCTCTCGTTCATCCCCATCCATCTACATCCATCTCGGCATAGCTTTTCGTCTGTTTGCTCCTGCATTGATGGACAGTCGATTACCATAGGAGGAGCGTTCGAGAAGACAGGATGGCAGTTAAGCATGCACGCGAGATTAACGATGTAAACGAGAGTGTCCATCATCGTCTTGATCATCATCATCAGTAAAAAACGAAAAAAAAAAACGCTAACGCAAAGGCAGCAGCTAGTAATGGCCACATAGTTGTTGTAGAAACGTGTTTTTTTTTGTTTTGCTTATGTTGGCTGACAGGCTGGAAGAGACAGGCTTGAGAGAACGCACCACTACCATGACCGCAACCACAAACATGTATACGCACAAGTACCACCATCATCAGGGTTTTATTAGGACGCTACGACGACGACGCTACTATGATGCAACCAAATTGCTTTATGCATGCAAACTTTATCTAGATGATTCCATCAGGGATCCTCTTCGTCCTCGAATAAATACATTTGTATATAGGGACTGTATGTAGGGTAGGTTCAAACTGACACAACAGTCAAATGGGCACGCAATTGCAAATGGAACGCAAATTATAAATCGCATGACTTCACAAATTGGGCACTGTGCTGTGCATCCATACACAAATTGATGGAAAGAAGGATGCGTCGAATTTGTTGTTTCGTCCTCGGTCGTCATCATCATCATCGTAGTCGGTTCGGGTTATTCCTGATAAAGACAACGGACTGAGTTACTAAAGGAATGATGATGATTGGGCTGGAGTACTCTTGATTGATGTCTGTAATTTTATGCTTTCAATTTGTAAATGCAATCAAAAAAAAAAAAAGAATTAAACAGAACTCTCCTAATGGATCACTCTTAACAAGATGGGTTGTTGCGATGGGGCAAGGAAACTAAATCCAGGATCAAGGTCAAAGAAACGAAATTGACCAACAAATTTGGAATGGTTTTAAGTAACTTCGTATTAAAATGGAATCAAAATAAAACATCGTACTAAAATACGGAGAATGATCAAAGAAAGACAATTTTCTAGATAAAATGGGACTGATGATGTTTGTCCCCCATGATCCCAGGAATTTCTAAGTTGATTCTCTAATTTCCTTTATTTTATTTTCTTCCTTTAGCAGAATGGAAAAAAAGGTCGTACAATTACGGATATACTAGTGTTTAATAAATAAACAAAATATGTGCGACCATATAGATACCTTCTTCGAGTCGACCACTTGAGTTATTAATTTAAGTAAACTTATAAACTATCCACACATTTTCATTTTCTCATGTTTCATCATCAATGTCCTTCGGGAAATAGATTCCGGAACAAACACTTACCTACCTACTTTTCCATCGTCAATCATTTTAAAAGATGAGGGTCAAATTTATTTATTTATTTTTTGAAAAGGGCTGTCATCTGTGCTTCTGCTTGTACAAACGAATATATGTATGTATGTATTTCAATAGGACATCAATGGACATGCCATATCCAGTTTAAAGGCAAAATCAACTACAATTAGTATAAGGGACAAATAATTGTGTGATTATGTTATTTGAGTAAAAGGAAATCTTACAAGTGGTATATTTCCACATATGGGTTTTTTTGTTTGCCTATTTTCTTAACTTAAGTTACTATGAAGTAATTTTCAATGAAAAGGATGGCTTTTGAGTTATGTATACGTGTGTGTGTGTGTGTCCTTGTTAAATCATTTTAAGTGAATATCAATAAAAAGGACTGTAATTAAGTCAAAGGAGATGATTTGAGTGCTTGAAATACGATACCATACGATGTCATGGAAATGGCCTTCATTAAGGGAAATAGAATTTCAACAAAAAAATTGATACTATGGAAAGACACTATAGAAGAACCTGATTTTAGAATTTTGACACACTCATCCTTCTTTTCAAACTTTGCCAACTGCTAAGTCAGTTTCGTTGTTTACACTCACATACCCTTATCATAGTTTCTTTGTCCGTTTTGCAAAATGAAACTTAAACATCAGCATAGTACAATGAAACAATGACCAAGAAGACAAAATGAAACAAAACAAAAAAAGCAACAAATTTACCCTAAAACCGAAGCCAAGGACTAAGGGACAGGACAGGATTAATAAAAACGAACAAACTGAAAAAATGCTACCAACCAAAAGAGAAAACATTAAAAAAATAACCAAAGAGAGAGATTAATGTCGACAATGAGTATTTATTTATGTGTTCGCCAGTTTGTAATGTGAAAAAGGATGCTTAATTATAATTTATGTCCTTTTTCTTGTTTTTGTTTGGTATAATGAAATACGTTGACTGTCGACTGAAAATGGGAGAGAAGCTGTTATATTTATATATGTACATATGTATTTATATCTATAGAGGTGAATAATAGGGGATGTATTTTTTTTTGAAAAGAAAACAAAAAACATAAAAAGAAAACATAAATTACCCAAAATGGACACAGAATAAAAATATTACTAACAAAGTATTTGAAATAACTGGCAATTTATTTTGCAAGTCTGGTTAAATTTATTTATTCTTACACAAAATTTAAATTTTAAATAAAATTAATATTTATGTTTATAAGGCAGAAGTTGATCTTTGTTACTAATACTTAGTTAAGTCTTAAGTTAGAAACATTAATCGCCCTCAGTGGAACAAGATGTCGATTAATCGATTTTAGGGACTTTAAATATGAAAGAGAACTTAAAGTAATTTTTTTTCAATTGACACGCTCACTTTTTAAATAGAAGTCATATAACTTTCTAATTTAATACAAATGTTGTAGGTAAGGGGTTCGACTTTCGGAAAAGTAACCAGTTTTAGACCATTGACGCATCTGTCACAGTGGTATCAAATGTTTAGAAATTTTCTAAGTGACAGTTCTAATTATTGCGCAGATTCAAACAAAATAAGAAACTTCATTTGCAATCAACTGCATTTTTTGAACGCAAAACACTAAAACAAAACTCTAATAGAAATTGTACAGTAAATAAATAAATCACAGAGTTATGAATTTCGGCTTCCTTACTGACTTAAGGTGGGTGAGGCCACTTTCCACTTGTGCGCGCAACATAATCCGCGGTCTTCCTCTACTGCGCTCTCCTGTGGGTGTGGATTTGAAGACTTTCCGGGCCGGAGCATTGGTTTCCATGAGCTCTACGTGACCAAGCAATCTTAGTCGTTGGAGTTTTACCCTTCTGGCTAAGTCTACGTCGCTGTACAGCCCGTACAGCTCGTTGTTCCATCTTCTCCTCCACTCCCCTTCTATGCAAACGGGACCGTATATCACACAAAGAACTCGAAACGACCCAATGTGCTTTCATCCGCTTTTGTCATAGTCCATGCTTCTGCACCGTATAACAGAACGGGGATGATGAGGGTCTTATATAGCGACACTTTGGTCCCTCTAGAGAGGACTTTGCTACTCAGTTGCTTTCTTATCCCAATGAAACAGCTGTTAGCAAGAGCAACGCTGATCTTGTTTTCTGTGGTCATATCGGAGCCTAGGTAGACGAAGTCCTTGACTACCTCAAAGTTACGTCTGTCGATGGTGACGTTTTGAACGAGGCGTCAGTGTTTTAAGTCCTTTCTTGACGACAGCATGTACTTTTGTTTTGCCCTATTAACCGTTAAACCCATTTTTGCCGCCTCTACCTCACTTCTCACAAAAGCCCCATTGACATCTCGCTGAGTTCTTCCGATTATGTCAATGTCATCAGCATATGCTAGTAATCAGACTTTTGAAAGATAGTGCCTCTAGTGTTGACGTGAGAGCTCTGCACTATTCTTTCAAGTATACGATGTTAAAAAAAACATTACACCTTTTTTTAAAATCGGGCAAACAATACTGAGGTTCCATTCATGGGGCCTGCTTTCTTCCGACCATATCTTACAGATAAGTTGGTGAATGATCCTATCCAAATTATCTCCAGCTGCTTTGAAGAGCTCGGCAATCAAGCCATCTGCTCCAGCGGCTTTATTAAACTTCAGCTTAGATATAATTTCTGCGTCTAAGTCGGAAGGACGGGATTGTTGGCTTTCGTCGTCTATGTTGAATGGATCATCCTGCCTGACAGCGGAATTCGGTTCGTCGTCGCCGTTATACAGTCTGCAGAAGTGGTCCCTCCATATCCCCAGCATTGACTGCGATTCCATTATGATATTTCCACTTTCGTCTTTGCAGCCTTCGGTTCTAGGTTTATGGACTTGTGAATTCCGTTTCACCTGCTCATAAAACTTTCGAACTTCATTCCTGCTTTTGAACCTCTCAACATCTTCGGCACCACGCTTCTCTTGCTCTCTCTTTTTCCTTCTGAGAAGTCGGTGTTCCTCTCGCCTCTTCTGCTCATAGAGCTCATGCGCAGCTCTCGTCCTTCTATGCAGCTCCGCTTTGCGTGCCTGTTGTTTGGCTGCATTTGCCTGCCGACATTCCTTATCAAACGAGGGGTTCCTTGTTGGTGGTTGCTTGAAACCCAGCACGTCAGAGGCGGCTTCTCTGATTGCATCTTGACAATGTTGCCACTGGTTTTTTATACATTGTGTTGGTGGCAGAGAACTTCGAGAGAGGTTACTTGTAACTCGGTCGGAGAAGGATTTAGCGATATCTTGCGATTGTAGACGTTCGACGTTGTACTTTCTCCCAGCATCTCTCTGTTTTGCCTTGGGTCTGCAAACCCGAAGTGCTACCTTGGCTACAACGAGGAAAGTTCGGACATCCATGATGCTGGAAGCGTGTCTAGCGTTGATCGCAATATGGGCAATCTGGTTGACGGTAGATTGATCTGGAGAACTCCAAGTTCCTTTGTGGATGTTGAGGTGAGGAAAACGCGTACTGGCTACCATGACGTTTCGCCCCGCAGCAAAATCTATGAGCTGGAATCCGTTGTCGGAAGTGTTGTCGTGCAGGCTGTTTTTCCCGATTATTCCACCAAAGATGTCTTCCCTTCCTAGCTTGGCATTAAAATCGCCCAGGACAATTTCAATGTCGTAGCTAGGACACTGCTCATATGTTTTCTCTAAGAGCTCGAAGAACATCTTTGGTGGTGTCATCGTTCTCTTCTGTGGGGGCGTGCGCGCATATCAGGTTAATGTTGCCGAATTTAGCCTTGATGCGGATGGTCATGAGGCGCTCGTTGATGCACCTATAGCTCAAGACTTGTTGCCTAAGTCTGGCTCCAATGACAAAGCCGTATCCAAATAAACACAGTTCGAGCTTAGAAAAATAGCGAAGTATTTAAGAGGGAATGCCAATCCACGTTGATCTTAAGGTTTTAAGTATCAAAATGAGATGAAAAAACAGAGTTGGGTTAAGCATTTCACATTCTCGATGTGCGATTAAACAAAGAATCTCTATACTTTAAAGTACGTTTGAAATTGAGCTTAAGGATAAACTGATGAGCATTTGACCAAACAATTGCTCTCGAATTCACCAGACTATAATCCAGTATAATCCAGACAGACCAGCAAGGTCCCAACAAAAACTACACCATCATGGAGTGGAGTTGAAGAGTAGTGGGCTTAAATACCGGCAATTTACGTTTGGGACAGCTTGTTATTCGTTTTTTTTTTTACCATCTCAAGGCAATAGTCAAGGTGTAAGATGATCATATCGCGCGAAAGTGAATTGATTCTGAATTCTTGATTATTTTCACATAAATTTTGTACATTGAAATAAATCAAAATTCATGGCCATTTGCATAGGTTACACTACACTAAAATGTGATACCTGCTAGGCGCCGCTGGTTAGGAGAGAGTATTATGATCTATTCTTTGAAAAGCAAATAAGTAATTTATATGATTTCGAAGAAACCTAAGCTGCGATATATTAACTGTTGAATATTACACTTAATGAAGTTAATTAATATTTAATATATCCCATGAATATAATCTTGGAGTTTAAGAATTATTACACCTTACGCAAACTCATAATATCACCCCTGAATATATTCATAAAATTTAAAAAATGATTACAGCTTTCAAAAATTCAAAAAATAAAAGAGAACAAGAATTTAGATATTTACAAATAGCTCCCATTATTCATTATGCTAACTTCGTTATGCTGTTCAAACTAACACTATCTTATCTCAATACCATAACCCATCAGTAGGGAGGTAGGGCTCGAGGGAGGTTTTGTAGTTAGACTCTATATAGACAAGACATCTCCTTCAAGTTGATAAATTGAAAATGCTTTTCAAAAGGCATCTTCTTCAACTTGGTTAGTATGGTTGGTATGTATATCCTTCAATATCTTCAGTTATAGGTATACCCCATCCAAACAGACCCTGAAAGCTAAGTTTCCATGTTTAACTGACGTTGATAGATACACTTGCTGCTGGTGCGCTTCAAAATTGTATCACCATCAACCCCTTCTTAGACTTTGACTAAATCTATCTTATTATCTATCAATGACGGCGGCGACGACGAACGACGACTTCTACTTCGATGTCGACGATGAGGATGTGGATGTGGATGTGGATGGGAATGAGGATAGAAGCCCGCCAGCAGTGCTCTCCTGTATACTGTATATACTAGTTGAAGTTGAACAAGTTGAAGTCTTGGAATCCTAGTTTAAACCATGCCGTCGATATAAAAATTCCATCAAGGAGTTTTGATGTTGTTAAATGTGGTGTCTCGGTTAAACCCACTTGTCATTGACGATAAAAACCATTCCATCTCGAGTTGCTCCCTGCTCCTTGCTGCTTGCTGGTTGTTGCTGTTGATGTGGCAGTGGCTGTTTCTGATGGTTCGACGCCACTAATACACCTTCAAATCGAAACGATCACATACACGTTACACGTGGTGCTTTATATAGCTCTATACTATATGTATGCGTGTATGAATGTAAGTGTACGAGGAGCAGGAATAAGTAGTGCTTTGCCGTATATTCGTTGGTTGCATGGAAGGCAATCGTGATGTTTAACGGCAGCTTCGTGTGTTGTGAAATGAAAATTAATGACGTGCAATCAATTTTGCTAGTCGACGTTATTTGTTATGTTGATGGCTCACCCTTGGAATCATTTGTCAAAACCGAGTCTACGTCAACGACGACGACGAGGACGACGATGTCGACGGACGTGGGGGTAAAACGTCAAGGGATGCCATGAAAATTTATCGTGCATTTCCAAGTCACATATAGATTGCCTGACGACTACAGTGACGATGACGACGGCGACGACGACGATGAGGATGACGCTTTATGGTGAAGGTTGGTGATGGTTGTGGAGGCAGAGATGGAGTAAAATGGTATAGTGGTAGTATAGTTCCACTAGTGTGGTAGTAAAGAGATGGATGACAGCTCTCAAGCAACTGAAGCACCACAGAGGTTCCCAAGCAAGTCAGGGGTAACCCTATACTGGTGAAAAATGGACGAAGGAGTAACAATTTTTAGCAAGCAAATAACAGGAATGAATTATGCTTGCTACAAGGATCAACCTCCTTGTGCCTCCTACTCTCCCCCTCACTCTGACATCCTCAAGGTGGTGATGGTGGTAGTTTGCTTTTTAGCTTCTTGTAAATATAGGTATTTTATAAGGACATGTGTTGGAGTTGTGAAAAAATCAAGTTTTTTAAAAAATTGAGGAAATCTGTTAGTCTTTTGAAATTGAAAGTAATTAAAAAAACACAAAAGTTCAGTAACTCATCCATCAACAACTTGAACTTAACGATAGGTACCTATACTTTCGAGGCATCATCAACGAACAATTTGAAGACGTCATCCACACTGAAAAAGAACCGTTCTACGAGATCCGCAACGAACAAGAACCGTTCTACGAGACGAGTAACATTCAACATTACACAGGATAAACCCCAAGCATATTTCTTATAATATAAACAATATTTTAATTCACATATTTTGATAAATTGATACAAACATCAAGTAATAAATTAAGTAAAAAATAAACAAAAATATTGCAGCATTTTCGAGCCAACGTGATTTCAAAAAGAAAGTGAAAGTCAGTCTTTGGCTGAAAGTTGCTAATGATAGGGTTTTTAATGTTTCAATTTATTAAGCGTATCGGACCTATTGTTTGAAAAACGGTAAAAACTTGTCTAAAATACATGAACATTGGTTTGATTGTAATTTATGAGATTATAAAGGGTTGGCCAATAAGGACTTGACAACTTTGAGCTCTTTTTTCAGCTTTATGCCATCGGTTGATGATGACTTAACGCAGCCACCAAAAAAAAAGAAAACATAGTCTAGAAGCGTTGAATCGCCAGCCTCACCATTCGACTGGCTTATTTCTTGAGATGGCACGCTCATAAAACTGGTGACGTGAAATAGTACCAAATGAAATAACACCAAATTTCAAATTTGGCCTTATTTCATTGTTCCAAACGAAATAAAACCAATTTGGCTTTATTTCGATTTATAAAAAGAAATAAGGCCAACAAAATAATGGAAACAACGCCGAATATATTAAAATTCAAAAGTTGGCAATATTTCGTTTGCAAACAGCTAGGTATGTAAGGGGGGGCATGCTGCCCCCCTGCAACCCCTCTGCATGGGATCACTATACGATTTGGGGTGGGTGCGAGTTTGGGCACGAGTACGATAACTTTGGCGACAAAGTTTAATGACGGATTTGTATAGAACAGTTAAAAACAAGCATTTTTTACTATGGGAGGGGGGGGTCTATGCATGGGATCACTATACGATTTGGGGTGGGTGCGAGTTTGGGCACTAGTACGATAACTTTAGCGACAAAGTTTAATGACGGATTTGTATAGAACAGTTAAAAACAAGCATTTTTTACTATGGGAGGGGGGGTCTATCTCCCAAAATTTGAGTAAAAAAGTTAAAAAAAAAAAGGTTTAAAGTGTAATTTTTCAATACTTCAATATTACCTACCATTGTTTTTATTTCAGAATGTATTGCTCTTATTTATTTTTGATCAAAAACTGAAAACTAGATGATTTTATGTCTTTTAGTTTTTGAGAAAATTGAAAATAACCACAACTAATATTTTAATTTAATTCTTTTTTTTGCTTGAGTGGTCTTATTTTGATAGTAACAATGGTAGGTGCGAGTTTGGGTGTATGCAACAGTAAGGTGTGTGCGAGTTTGGGTGTATGGGATCTGTAAGGGGGGGCATGCTGCCCCCTGCAACCCCCCTGCTTGGGAATACTATAGGATCTGGGGTGGGTGCAAGTTGGAGTGCGTGCAAGCTGGGGAGGGGGCAAGGTTCGGTGGGTGCAAGATGGGGTGCATGCAAAGTTTCTTTTGCATTTAAATAAGCTGGATTTAAGAAAAATTTATTTACCCTAGGTGTATCTTAATCCATATTCCATTATTACTATCAAAATAAGACTACGTTAATACTTAAGCAAGGAAAAAGTAATTTAATTAAAATATTTTTTTTGGTAATTTTCAATTTTCTCAAGAACTAGAAGACATAAAGTCATCTAGTTTTCAGTTTTTAATCAAAAACAAATAAGAGCAATGAATTCTAAAAAAAAAACAGTAGATAATTTGAAAGTTTTGAAAAACTACATTTAAACCTTTTTTTTAAATTTTGTTTTCATAAATTTTTAGTTTAAAACAATTTTTTCAAAAACTATGCATAGTTTTGACTTGATTTAAAAACCAGCTAATAGACAAAAATGTTGGCTTTAAAAAAAGATATAATACTTAATTGTAAATATTACCGTTATTTTGTAATTATTTTTTTTCCATTTAATGTACATATTTTTTTAAATTGCCCCTACCGCCTAAACAGGGGGAGATAGACCCCCCTCCCATAGTAAAAAATACTTGTTTTTAACTGTTCTATACAAATCCGTCATTAAACTTTGTCGCCAAAGTTATCGTACTCTCCCCCGAGTTTGGGTATATGCAAAGAACACGAATGCGTTGTGATTCTTTCATAACGTGAGCCATACTTACTTTTTGTTTTGTTGGGAATTTCTTTGATTTTAGTGCTCAAATGCAAAAGTTCTTTGCATATACCCAAATTCGCACCCACCCCAAATGCTATAGTGATGCCAAGCAGGGGGGTTGCAGGGGGGCAGCATGCCCCCTTACATACCTAGCTGTTAGTACGCCGCGCCGCCGTGCTATCAATTCAAAAAAAAAATTTAGCAAAAGTAGCTATTCTAGACAATAAATCAACCATTTTTGCGTGTTTTGTATGTAAAAAAGTGAACTTTAAAAAATTTAATTTAGCATAGAGAGAAAACAAAAGATAATTTTACTTTATGTTTTTTCCTAACTCTGCAAAATTTTAAATCGAAACAATGCCAAATTGCTATTAATTCGTTTTCTAAAGCGACATAAACCCAAATTGAAAATTTGGCCTTATTTCGTTTTCAAAAACGAGATAATGCCAAATTTTTTGAATTTGGCTTTATTTCATTTGGCGTTATTTCACGTCACCCATAAAACTTACTCTTCCATCAATCGAAATAATCGGTCATTATGCCAGGATAACCATGGCCGATCACAGTAACGTGACGGTTCTTATTGTCGAAGAAAAAATATTGGTCAAGTCCCTATTGGAAAAACTCGATAAAGCATAAGGAATTGTTACTAGGTTCGCCACGAGCGACGATAGATCTATTTTGAAATCACAAGTCTGCATCACAAGAGTTGCATAAACAAGCTCTAAGGGAAAATAACAGGTGCTTTAACTTAAAAAAAAGTGTCACAGATAAGTTTTTTTTTTTTTTTTTTTTTTTTTTAAATAAATATATTGGACTTTAGGTGCTGCAAAAACTATAAATAAATTAAGTGGCGTACTTCCACATATGACTACATTTATGCAAAGTCTATGGTCAGCTTAAATATCTGGAAAGGAATTTTGAAGTTCGGAAGCTATATAAAAATTAATAAACAGTACAAGGTTTAAATAAATTCAGTTTTGATATAAAATGTACGTAATGTGACTTGATTATAGAAGTCCTTAGGCAAACTTTGGGGCTTTCGTTACAAATTCCGAAAAAGGCTTTAAGGACTAAGAAAATTAGTCTTCCAAATTTGAGTAATAAGGCGAGTTTGTACGACCAACGAGCAGGTTGTAAATTTTATATGGTTTGAAAAATATCTCGAGAATGAGAGAGCTGTCATTGAATTTAGATTGGCAAACAGAAGGAGTCAAGTTAACTTGGCGTTATAAGTCAGTCGCATATAAAGCTCGCAATGCCACCGCCATACCTCAACAACCACCACCGACAACACTACGTGTATTTCTGCGGTCGCGGTGGCTCTTCAAAACGTGGACGATCATCATCATCTCAGGACGAAAAACTCTGTATGTGATGTGACAGATAAGTGATGGAAATTTTGCAATTAGGTGAAACTCGTCGAGAAATGTTGTTGTTATCGTTGTTGTTGTTGCTGTCGTTGAAACATTTATTATTATCAAAGTGTTTGTGTGCAATGACACACATCGACGACACGAGACAACAACTAACTATACCACGATACGACCGCGACCGTACGATATACCACCAGTACGGAGTTTGAGTTGAGCACATCGTCGAAAAGGAAGAAGGACATTTTGATTAAGGAAATTGCTGTTTTGTACACTTCCTCTTTCCTGACACTGCCACAAGAAGATTGATTGATTTTCTTCTTCCCCTTTATATTTTTTTTTGTTGTTGTGCCTGTTTTCGTGTTGAAATCGTTTTCGTTTGCATTTTCCAAGTCCTTGTTTTTTGTTCTGTTTCTTTTGCTTTACCCACAAGGATGATGATGACGACGACGACGATGGATGGTGGAAATGGAAGTGATTTTTGATCGATTTTTCTTTTCTTTCCATTTTGGTAGAATGACAGGATAAATTACGACAGAGGGTGTCTGAATTAATAGGCATAATTCATGACAGAAGTTGATAAATGACGACGCGGTGGCTGAAGCGGACTTTTAGCTTAGATATATTTATGTTGGTTTATACACTGAGGAGGTGGAAAAGAAGGTCGACATCAAAATAGGTGGGTAGTTTAGTTAGTTATAAAGAAGGCTGGAAATTATGGTTTTCATATTTCAATCAAGAATACTTTAAGATCTCACAAAAAATTAAAAATGAAAAAAGAATTCTTGATGGGGGAGACTTTTGTTTGGTATCTAGGTAGGTATGAGTGATGTACTTGGTGTCGCCTTCAGATGACAGGATTAATATTTTCTTTTTTTTTCCCTTCAAATTAATTGAAATTTTCATATTTTCTTGAGATTGGAAAATTTATGACAGAAGAAGAGCTAAATTGATTGGTTCATTGAAGGGTGTGGTAGAGGTGTAAGGAAGGTAGGTAGGTTGGTTGGGTTTGATAGGCCATCAAGTTTTGAAATAAGGAAACTGTCTTTATTGAAGATGGCATAATTAATTTTTATTTAGTTGGGTATTTTAAAGACATCCTTTCAAAAAAGAAGCTTTAATATTAAAATTCAACCTTGAAATTTATGTACCTATGGAACATTTTCAAGTGGTTTAAAGAGGCCTACAGACGCGACACTTGTGTTCACACTTGTGTCAGTGTGCTTGAGAATTTTCGGTGTCAGCTACGTAGCGAGTAAAATAAAAAGTTTTTGATTTGTCTGTGTCGGTGTCTCGATCGGTGTGATGTGTATGGGGATGCGTGTGCACATTTATTATTCAGTTGCATCTGAATCGTTGTTGAGTGTAGTGCTTCGCAAGTTGTTCCAATAAAAGCTTTAGGCTTTAACGTCACTTATTCTGATCCTTCCTTTTAGAGATCTCTTTCACAACTAGTGTGTGTACGATTTTGTGTGTCGTTTGTGGCGAAATGCCACACCGGGTGTCAGTACACCGGTGTGCACACAAGTGTGGTTTCTATGGGCCGCTTAAGAGTACACTTCAAACGTTTGCTTTATTAGTTAAATTTAAATAAAAAAATTAAGTTTCCAAAAATTAAAATTAAATATATTTATGTACTGAACAGAAATCAGAAACGTTTTTGATGCATAACCTTGGATATTGAAGACATTAAATTTAATCAGTATTTTGTTTTTTTCTTTTTTTGCAATGTTTGGTTCATTGTATATAAGCCCATCAAAGAATTACAACAAGATCATTTCATTGGCTTGTTTATTGATACTTTTGTTGTGCAGATATGTAATTCTTGTTTGCTGAGAGAAGTTCTTCTGGCTATAATGAGAAAAATGGACGGGGACTACGAGCTCACGAACTTTTTGCACAAAATTGCGTATAGGAGTAGTGGTGGGTACCTAATTTGGCCAAAACTACTTAAAAAACACATCTTTTGGGCTACAAAAATATAACAAACATTGTACAAGCGAAAGCGAAAATTGGATCATTGGCTTCGTTCAATCTCAGAAAGATAGATTATCCGAATACCACTTTGTTAGTGTCTTACGAGTAAAAGTACAGCTGATTCAAAACAGCTGGGGTGTCAAAAAAGGTATCCTAGAATTTCGGAATATGTGGGTAGGTACCTACCTGAAAAGCTGAAAGTCGTTTTTAATTTTTGACAGCTAACTGGGCTTAGCTATTCAACTCTGTCAATAAGGTTTCTAAAAATTCAACTATCTAGGATAGCATATCTAACACAAGATTGAACGTAGCCATTTTGTTCTGCGAAACTATAATACTGACTTTTTGTCTTGATTTTAAGCGGGAATTTGCTTTCAATGACAACATAACTTTTAATTTAAACATAATCCAATACTAGGCCTCCGTGTATGCCTCGTAGTTATCTGATTGTATAAACTCACAGCTTTCTATTAATTAGTGAGTCATTTAAATGTCAATGGAACATAGAATCCCTATTAGCTGTCTGTACGGTTTGAAGTGCAAACTATTTTGATCTTTGAAAAAAAAAAAATAGAGATTCTAGCAGACCTCCCAATAAAAGTCTTCCTAGTTGAGAATAATAAATGATATTTTCCCAGAAACCTATATAAAGAACTTCTTCGAGGAATTAATCATTCTTCTAAGAAGATTGTCGTTCATGATATGTGTTCTTTCTTTTTTCCTTGTAAACGTTTCCCGTTTATCGTTTCAACTTTCCGCTGCTATACGTTCAAACCATTTCTTTTCCACTCAACAATCAACACACAAAACAAATAGCATAATCGCCCGCTCAATTGACCTCTCACATAGTTATTGGCACAAAACAACACAATTAGCCATCCACAGGATTCAAACAAAAATATCCTCCCATTTGTATATAAAGCCAAAGACACTGGTTTATCCTCAACCCCTGTGAATTCTAGCTACAGGAAGAGAAGGTATACGTATTTTGTTTGTTTGTTGCTGAGTGAAAGGAAGAAAAACGGGACAGTTTTAGTGAAAATTACCTTCTTACCTGGGTGATGTCAAAGTGCCGCATTAATTATCCTGTTTCTTTCTTTTCTTTTTTTTTTGGATTGCTTGTGTTTCCCTCAAACAAGGATAAAGTGTTTTGTTATGGGTCGAGGTCCTTTGGGTGACACACCTCCACCTTAGCTCGATTCTATACATTTTCTTTTCTT
This sequence comes from Eupeodes luniger, assembly GCA_951509635.1. Taxonomy (NCBI): domain Eukaryota; kingdom Metazoa; phylum Arthropoda; class Insecta; order Diptera; family Syrphidae; genus Eupeodes; species Eupeodes luniger. Next base: position 85,533,518 of record OX608073.1, read on the forward strand.
TTCCTGGCTAATATCATTTATTTCCTCATTTTGTCGTCGTCAGCGCGTTGTTGTCGTGTCGTTTGTAGTTTTGTCGTTTTGTCGGTTTTCGCTTGGTTTAGTCCGTTTCCATTGAGAATTTACACGTTCGTCCGTGTATATGAACCTCCTGACTGTGTGCGATACGATTGTTGTTTGTTGGTCCTTTCTCTCCTCATTTGTCATTGTCCTTTTTGCTTGCCTTATAGACTGAGCAGGAGCACTGAGGGTGTTTAGAAGAAGTTCATGTGTATGTTAAAGGTGAATATATGTATTGTTTGCGAAGAAAACCGTTAGAGAAAATTGTTTTATTGTGTTAGAATAGGATGTAAGGTGTCTGTTGCCGTTGATGCCGCCACTACAGTTTGTCGGCTCTTTCACTTTGGTCCATAAATTCTATGAAATCTTTTGCACATTTCCCTGATACTTTCGAAACCTTGAAAAAAGGATATTTTTTCCGACAGAAAAAAAATAGAAATATAAATTTGCAAAAATATTTTTGGAACTGAACAATGAAGGGAGGATTTTTCTATACTTTGGACAGTTTCCTTTCATATATCCTGCTATTAGTTTTGTGAATCACTCGTACGTATATCCTATAGATATAAGAGTACCAGTACAGTGAGTCAAAGTGGCGTTGAGATTAATGTTTGCTGTCAAAATATACAATTGGACAATCTCTTTGTCCTGTTTTCTCAATGGTTTTGAATGATTTCTAAAGGAGAAGCATCCGAATGGGCTTCATAAATCACCAAATTGTTCATTAAAAGCTTGTGAGGGTAATAAATCTTCAGTAGATAGTGCGGGCTAGAGAGATGAAGAAAAAACAAAACTAGAAGAACAAGAAGAAGAGGAGTCTGTGAGAGAGAAAATAGTTTAGTTTGACAGGTATATGTAGCGTTCTACCTCGAATGTGTCAACTTAAGGCCACAAATCAATGATGACAAAGTATAGGTATAGGTGTATACCTAGTCGTGGTTTTAATTGATTTTGAATGAGGTGACTGCCTGATCATGATGATGATGATGATGGTGGATTGTCTAAAAGGCATTTAATATGCGGCTGCGGGTATTACCAATAGAATGAAAAATACCTAAAAATAAAATAAATAACCAAATCGATAATGGATATTTTGTTTTGGGTCATAAATATCATGAATTCCAATTTCAAATTTAAATTCAAACCAAATCAGGGTCGCGCGGCGTTATGTGCCTAAAATCTTTAAATGGATTTTTATTTTAATGTCTGTCGAATATATATATTTATATATATATTTTTTTGTTATTTTATTGTCACACGCTATCAAAGTTGTTAATTCACTTTTGTATATATTTGAGAGAGTTCATAAAATTTAATAGGTCCATAGTTTATAGGTGAAAACATTAATTCTATTGGTCTTAATAGCTTGAAATTTGTTTTGATTATGGACATGACAAGGTTTTTAGAGTTTTGTTTTATTTTTATCAATGAGCTGTGATAATGGGGAAATCTGTTTAACATAGTAAAATATAGGAATACTTCTAATAAAATACAAATAAAACAAGTTGTTTTTTGAGATGTTGAGAAATCGTACTACGCACTATATCAGGGCTTGATATCGCACATTTTTCTATTTCATCAAACCCACCATCCATCACCACATTTCATACCATTTTAAACAACATCATATAGATTCATTTATTTTGTAATTTCAAGTTGGTAGCACTGGTATTGGACATCTGTCTAACTTAGCTGTCATTTTAAGTGTCACAATGTCATTTGATTGTTTGCCACTCATTTTTTAGATAGCTTAGAAATCGAACAAAAAGTTAAAATTATTAAAACTTATACTTCAAAAGTTGTGGTCGTTAAAATCGACAGACTATGCAAGCAATCCATGGAATTGTGAAGAAACTTCAAAACGTTCACACAGATACATTTTTTATTTAATTTTTTTTAGCGATTTATTAAAATAATTTAACATGGATTCTGTTGCTATAGTGGTATGTTAAAAAAAGATAATGACACTTTTTTTGCAATATTTTAAGTATAAAGTAAATTTAGACAGTAAAAGCAAACAATTTTTTTTTCTTTAATAATGAAAAAGTTAAGTTGATTTGCATCTTTATGTAATGAAAATAGTGTTTAAAAATAGTTTAATGTTTGCTTTATGGGAAACAATCCTAAAACATTGCGGCTTTTTGCGACTTTTTGAAATATTGGCTTTAGGTGTTGGGACGGGTATTTTTTTTTATTAGATTTTTCTTCTTTGACACAGGATCGCAATCAAGTTTCATTTTTCTTTCAAGAAATAAGCTTTCTGAATTTTTAAGAAGCTGTACGTCTCGTGACATTACAAAAAAAATTAATTTTCTGGTAGCAAAGGTTGAAAACGAGACCAATATTGAAATTTTGAAGCAAATAAAGAAACGGATTAACGGATTTTGCATATGAACATAGAAGAAGATGGCAGAGTGCCTCAAGAAATAACAACATCTTCTTAAAACAAAATATAAATTGGTTGCAATATGAAATTTCGTTTCCATACCGAGCCCATGGCTTTGTTGGACGGCCTCAAATGGATTTTTCAGACCTAAGCGAACGGTCGAAGAGACGTAAAACAGAAGATTTACGTTCTAACTATAATGCCGAAGAATTAATCTATGCTGCGCAGATGCAACTGCGAGAAAGAGGGAAACTTGATTCCTCAAATGTAATGAAAAATATAATATTTTCAAACTCCTTCACGTGCTGAAAAATATCAAAAAGCTTTGAAAAAAATGGACCAGGAAATTATTCCATATACAGCAGAAGTTGTTGAAGGAAAATTGACTAAGTTCCAATACAATGTTATAAGAGATTCTGCAATAAAACATAATAACTATATATGTATCCAAACTATGCAGCTGTCTTAGAAGCAAAGAAAAAGTATTATCCTGAGAACTTGGTTATAACTGAATCAGTGAATCACACAATTCGACTTTTTTTTCAAGGAATAAGAGATGTAATAGAAACATTGCATATTAATAAAATGTCTAACATTCACCTCATTTCCAAATGGGGCTGTGATGGAAGTTCAGGCATGAGTGAATACAAACAACATTTTTCAGATCCGAACATTTCAGATGCTAATATTTTCTTAACATCTTTTGTTCCTATCCAGCTAGTGTCAGGTGACCCAGAGTCATATAATAAAATTATATTGTAGCAAAATCCTCGTCCATCATCTACAAGGTTCTGCAGACCAATACGATTTCAATTCGTCCACGAAACAACAGATGTAACTGTAAGAGAATTCGATTACATTGAAAACCAAATATCTCTCTTAACTGAAACTCTAAAAGATCATATTGTAATTTGTAATTTTATTTATTAGCGTTAATTTATCGTTTTTTTTTTTACAAAATGGCAATTGCACAATTTACATAGATATGGTTTCAATACCTTACTGATGTCAATAATATGTTTGGGAAAAAAAATTAAAAGAACGTGATCAAATATAATTGGAAGGAAAAGCTAATGTAAAAACCTTCATCAATGATTACATAGTAAATATGTTTAAATTAAGGTGGGAACGAGAGTAGATATGGTAGTTTTTCTAAACAAATTATTTGTAAGATACATTTATTTTACAGTTTGTGTAACAAAATAAATAAATAAAATAAATAGAAATAATGCTAACAATTGTATATAAATATTACAGTACAATACTATTTTTATTAATAGTTAAATCAGTCTTTTCATTTTGATAGAAGTAAATAAATAAATGAATAAATAAATAAATAAATAAATAAATAAATAAATAAATAAATAAATAAATAAATAAATAATAAAAATAAATAAATAAATAAATAAATAAATAAATAAATAAATACATTTATATATAAATAAATAAAAAATAAATATGTAATTAAATAAATAAATAAATAAATAAATGAATAAATAAATAAATTAATAAATAAATAATAACAAGATATTAAATTCACACATACAAAGTATATACATATATAAATGAACAAACAAATAAATAAATAAATTAATACGTAAACAACTAAATTAATAAGTGAACAATTATGTATTATAATATCAATAGATGGACTAATAAATAATAAATAATTAAAGTAACTAGGACAAATTTATTATATACATAAATATAGAACGATATGTAAATAACTGTTTTTTATTAATTTAATAAACGCATCTATAAAATCACTTGTTTTTTTTATATTTTTATTTCTTTTTTTTAAGAAATTAACCAAAATCGAGATTAGAAATTAAGAAATTTTCTGATGCTTGGCATGAAAGAATATACTTTACATTTAACTTTGAAATTCTATCTTGGACTAGCTCAGTATTTGTTACCGAATGAAGTTCCTGCGTTGAGAAGTGCCAAGGCAAGTTGAGCATCATTTTTAAAATTTTGTTTTGAGCTATTTGCAATTTTTTTATATGTGTTTTTGCACATTTACTCCATACTGGAGAACCATAAAACATAATTGCTTGAAATATGGATTTAAATATAAGTATTTTATTTTCAATACTTAATTTGGATCTTCGATTTATGAAAGGATAAAGCGTTTTTATTGTAACGTTGATTTTATTTACAATTTGACGTACATGGAATCCAAAAGTAAGCTTAGAGTCAAGGAATACCCCGATGTACTTAGCGGAATTACCCCATTCAATTATTTTACCATCGATATGGATGCTGTTATTGGGTAAGAGGCAAGACTTTCTTTTCCTTGTGAAAAAGATAGCCTGAGTCTTATCACCATTAATTTTTATTTTCCAATCATTGAAATATGAATTAATTACATTTAGATCGTATTGCAGCTTGGTTTCAATAACAGAACCAAGTGAATCTGATACGTAAATGCAAGTGTCATCAGCAAAAATACCCTTTTCACAGTATCTTGAATTCGGGAAATCGGATGTATACAGTATGTATAAAATTGGCCCAAGAACAGACCCTTGAGGTACTCCTGCATTTATGTGAAATAAATCGGAAAGTTCATTGTTCACAGTAACTTGAAACTGCCTCTCGAAAAGGAAGGACTTTACAATTTTTGTTATGTATAAAGGAAAATTTAAAGTTTTTAATTTATGTATGAGATCATATTAGCGGAAGTATTAAAGTAAAGCATAAAATGCTTCTTACAATGATAGACGGTAAGGTCTGTAATGCTGTAATTGAAACCTCTTCAACTCAAAGGTGTTATCTTTGTGGTCTAACATCAAAAGATTTCAAAAGATTAGATTTGGTGTTGAACAAGCAAATTCAAGACAAGTCAAAGCTGAGGTTTGGGTTATCCTCCTTGCATGCTTGGATAAGGTTTTTTGAATGTTTAATTCATGTCTCCTACAAACTGCCTATAGGACAATGACAAGCTCGTGGTGAAGAAGAAACAAGAGAAAAGTCGAAGAAAACAAGAAAATTTTTCAAGAAGTATTCAGAAGCCGAATTGGACTGTTAGTGGACAAACCTAAACCAGGTTATGGAAGTACGAACGATGGCAACACTGCCCGTCGATTTTTCCATGACTCAGTTACTTCTTCGGATATAACAGGCATAAATGAAAACATTATATGTCGATTTGGGTTTCTTTTGTTAACAATATCCAGTGGATATCCAATACAAGTTGGTCGATTTAAGGAGTATTGTATTGATACAGCAAATAATGTTTGTGCAACTGTACCCATGGTATAATATGAACACAAGTGTACATACAATTTTAACACACAGCCCTGAAATTATATCGGAAGCTATTCTTCCAATTGGATAGCTCGGCGAAGAAGCCCAAGAATCACGAAACAAAAATAGAAAGCGTTTTCGAGAAAGTGTTCGATAATCTCTTGGTCTCTTCTGACCCATTAATCCTAAAACAAAAAATGCATTTCCCTCTGAAGTAATTCAGTTTCTAATAGAACCAAAGATCGAGCAAGCCGACTTAGTTACAGTTTCATAAGTCATTGAATGATATACACACATACAAACTCACACTCATGTTTATGTATGTATATAATTGTTATCTATGCCTACATTATTTATTTATTTATAATAAAGACTGTTCAACTGTTCTTTCAATCTTTTAAATGTATAAATATTGGTTTATTAAATGTCAAATGAAAGAAACCATATGGCGTAATGTAAAAAAAACACTTTTTTAATTGTTTGCTTCTTTTTTATAAATTTTCGTGTAAATTTAAAAATGGTGAATTTTTGAAAATTGTCTTATTTTGATAGAATCATGCAATAATAGATTGAATAAACACAAACAATAATTTTGGCCATGTTTTTGGAAAAATTTACCTGTGTGCGTTGGAAGCTTATTTCATGCTTTGAAGATGCAAATGGGTTGACGGCTATTAGACAATTAGGAGCGATATGGTCGAGTGACAACATGACTTGAACTACTGAAGCAAATGCGTTAATCTAGCCATTTAAACGATATGGTTTTTCACACTCAATTGTGAAGTCCAAACTTTATAATGAAATACAAGTTGATTATGCTGATTTACTTACTTACTTACTTGTACCATTAATCTTATAAATAATTAAATTGAATTAAATCATAGAGAAAAACAGGGCCTACTGACCTACAACTTTCAACCTTGTGTGAGAGGAATGCCAAGGATGGAGGGGACATACCTCTGAAATGACAGTCCTTACGCACTAACCATCACATCACGGATATTACAACTACAATTCCGCGTATATTTATCATAAAATCTTAAGCTATGAGTAATTTTAAACTGCGCTGTTAATACAAAAATACAGTAATATTATCATACAAAGTTATGTAACGGAATTATCGAACATGGTATGAAGGAAAAATGTTTTAATTATTATTTACTTACCCGATTTCAGAATGTGGTGGTGAGAGTCAAGCTAAATTGTTTTCTTGTTTACTAAACTATGAATGATGCGGAAAGATCATGCTGGAAAAAGCACTAGTAATTTTTGCTCTCAAAGGTTGCCACAAGAGTATGTTACTACGCCACGATTCTGCAAGTTGTTACTCAGGCTCAGACTAAGACGAATCTGTAGATGCTGTTTAAATAGTTTGAGAATTAAACGCCCTTTCTTGATTCGGTCATGTTCTGTTTCTCTTTCCGGTATGTTCGTAAAAGTAATTAAAATTATGAATAGAAACTTTTATTCACTTGTCATACCTGCCTGATCTCATAAGTACTTATTAACTCTATTCCGCTTAATAAAATGAAACCGACAAAGAAAAAAAGAAGAAATCATCTCAATTTCAGTTCATTTCGTTCAGTCAGTTCCACCCCAAAGCATTTTTCCATTGCGCAAATTAATTTCCCAACTTGAAATTGGATCTGACACTGACGACGACGACGACGATGATGATAATAATGACGACGATGACAATGATGATGATGTTGAACACCTTGCTTTCAGTATATCTAACTTACCTTTTCTATATTCATATTATGACCATACCTAAATACATATCTAGCTATCTTACTGCAAAACCATTATCAGCCAAGCCAACCGAAGCTCAATTGAGCAAAGCCGCGAAAACAACTTCACGCCAACGTTAACCTGTCAAAAGTCATTATCACCGTCAAGTAGCAGTAGAAGTGAAGCTTCAATCTGGCAACTGGCTGACAGTTGCTTCCTGCCACACAAAAAAAAGCTCTATAAGTATGGTGTATATAGGATTCTAGAGCAAATGGAAGTAAAATTGTTAGAGAAAAGTTCAGTTAAACAAAAGAATACAAAAAAAAAGTAGGTAAGCGCCGAACAAAACCGAGAGGACTTTGATATTTCATTGGAGAGAGTCTGAAAATTGAAATGGTTGCCATTTATGTTTACTTTTTCTATTCTTCTTTCTCTCTCGTTAGAGATTTTTAAATTTAAGGTTTCATTCCCGAAAAAGTGTCGAAATCCACAATTTTTAAAGGACAATATGTCTATTGCATGACATTCCCATGTGGATTATTAAATACCGATAAAGTTGTGGATTGTAAATTTCAAAATGACGCGATTGCAATTTGCCATGATTTTTAATTCATTTATGATTTTAACACGAATGATTGTTTGTTTTGATGTGAAACTGTTTGTGGAACCTATTCGTTTTTCTCTGTAGTGATGATTTTAAGGCCTTGTCCTTAGGACGAGATTTAGAATTTCACAATCCACCGAATTATTATTAATAGAAAGTATTGAACAGTCTTTCTTCATTATGATAGATATATTTTTAAACAGAGTTTACATTCTTTAGGACCAAATAGCTTGTGGAACGCATTTATTTGTAATTTCTCTTGGTACTATTGAGTTTTCCATTTTTTTGGAACGCATTCGATTTCGAGATTTTAAACTTTACAATCAACAACATGAATTATTATTATATGAAAGTACAGCCGTTCATTTAACTTCAATATATTTTTCTTAAAGAAGAAAATGCTTGTGGAGCGCACTCGTTTTTAATGTCTTATGGTACGATAGAAAGTTTCCTGTTTGTGGATTTCATATGTACGTGTTTCTTTTTTCAAATATGAATGTAAGCTTAAATGGCAACATTGGCAAGGATATTTTTATTCGTTCCAAAATGACTTTCCTGATGTGCCACTGCACTGCCTGTTGGCATTGCCGTTGCCGGCCTGTCCGTGCCAAGTTCTTTCCTGTTTGTTCTCATTCCATGGAGCAAAATTTCCGGTGTGCAATTTTCAAGTTCGTGCTGTCGCAACCTTCAACCCTCACAGCAAAAAGGAGAATAGCAGTTTTTCTTGCTTTTCTTTTGTTGCTTTCTCCGGCACATTGTCTTCTGTTCTGCACTGGCAATGGCACCGGCACCGGCACTGGCACCTATACCATTCTACACCTCCATGATCATGCTCTACGTTCGTCCATATAAAATATACATCCCCTATATTAAGCACCCTAAGGCACTGTTCATTGGGGTTTTTTTTTTCTTTTGTTTTGCTGCTGTCAAGGGGGAGTAAAAGGAAAATATTGTGTAGTTTCTTTCGTGTTGGATCATTATTCTTTTTCTTCTTCTATTCTATAACTGTAACTGCCATCATATCGCTTCGTCTGTGCTTTTCTTCTGCTGTTCTCGTATAGATACATATACATAGGTACTGTTGCTGTTGCTGTTTGCCTCCCCAGCAATTTCCAAGTCGACATCCTGTCATCGTTGTGTCTTGTTAGCAAATCATGTCTGTCACAGAAAATTTAGTTCCATTTTTTTTGGTTTTTATTTTGTATTTTGTATTTTTCTGTGTGCTTTTCGTTTTGTACTTGATTTTTTGACAGCTCGACGGGACAGCAGCGCACGGATGAATAGTTGATGTTAGTGGGTGTGTTGCACATTTCTAATGTGCGACTGTGTGCTATTTCTCACTTGGGTGGTTGGGTAGGTAGAGTGAGTCTGAGCAGTATATCTATCTACTTATACTCTCTCTCTTTTTTGTATACATACATATATTATATACATATATTCAAGCTGTCTTTGCAATGCAACACCACTTTTAGGGTAAAAGATTGAAAGACGGCATAATGTTCTCTTCTCTTGCTAAGGACATGAAAATTTCAATTCGTCCTGACAACTGTCATAAACAGGGTTTGAGATTTCAGACTATGTCAGTTGGGTTTTATTTCATTCGTTTTTGTTTTGTTTTTTTTTTATTTTATATATTTTTGTCTTCTATTCTTAACAACTGACAGTTTATCTTGACATTTTGTTGTTTGTGGGGACGCATAGAAACGGATTGGGAGGAGAAGACGAGATGGGAATGGTAGCTTTGTAAAATGTCATTGTATTTTGAATGTTGGATATACATATGTAATATGTAAACCAATGCTAAATGTCATAGTCGTTAAAATTTTGAGTTTTTGTGTCATTTTTTTTTCGGTTTTGGGCCAAGTTGACATTATGTGTCAAAAAGTGGATTAGTAGATGTACCGAAAATGAAACCGAACAATAGAAAAACAAATCAAAATTTTAGAGGTTAGGGGGCTGTTACATTCTTCTTTTTGTCATAGACAAGTAAAATCAGTTTGAAGTTAATTTTTTTATTTCAATGAGTTGCAAAAGGAAACTTATTGTCTTCAAGCTTTTATTGACTAAACTTTTGTTTTTTGTGCGCGCTAACAAAATCTTGCTTGACTCAAAGGAGAAAAGAAAAAGATACTTAAATATTAACAGTTTTTAATTCCTTTACAAAATGATACTAAAATATTAGCAATAGTTAGTTCATTTACAATGTGAAGTTATAATATCTCAAAACTTTAAACAAAACAATGCAAATTTTACTGTTTTATATTTTACTGCCTGTGCTTACACACTTTTCATTATTATGATTCTTAATATTTTAACAAAATTGGTTAGATAGATTAGAGATAAGGGATTAGAGTTCCAAAATCCAAACACTTTAAAAAACCCATACATACATTTTAAATCACAAAACTCAATAATTAGGGATCAACCCCAATGTCAGATTTTTACAATCCAAAATATAAACTAAGACTAAAAACATTTCAGTTTAAACGTTTTATAACATAATCCATAAATGCAAGAAATTCCACATTCGCGTAGTACGGCTAAAGAACAAATATCTTCACAGTAACACAAAAGTTGAACTCAAGAGTAAACTGATGGACATTCCTAGAAGCACGAGTACTACGGTTGAACTGTTTAAGGAAAGAGGATAGCAACTGTCATATTTTTTGTTTGCTGTTCCATAGTACACATCCAAAGAGGAGGGATGTGAGTCTGAAAATAAAAAAGAAAAACTACTAACAGTACCATCGTCGCCAAAAATCAGTTACATAAGAAGTTGGTAGGCAATCATTATTAAAAATAAAAAAGAGTGTCAGAGACAAAACAGAGCCCTGGGGCTTACCAGCATTTTTATTTTGGTTTTCAGACTTGGACCCATTAAATAATACTTGTCTTGAACGGTCCGAAATGTAAATTCTAATACAACAAAGGAGGGTTTCATCCAAACCCAATGCACTCATTTTAGCAAAGAGAGCCTGATGCCAAACCGTATTGAATACTTTTAAAATATCGAGCGCAATCTTCTCCAAAACGATAAAAAATTTGTTCCACTGTTAGGTAAGATGAACCATAGGATCAATAGTGGACCTATTGCTACAAAAACCGTACTGCCGGTCATTACGAAGCCTTCGATCTTCGAGATATTTCTTAAACTGATAATTAATTAGCTTTTCCATGACCTTGGAAAGAAGGAAAGTAATTAAAGGAGAAAAAAAAAATATCCTGTTTTGGGTATGAGCTGGAGAATGTTGTCCTATGGTCCAAATGTTCTATGACGCTCAGAAATAATTAAAGTTCTATTCCGTTAAGAAGTACCCGTGGCATGATGGTAAGTGCGTTGGACTGTTCCTATACAACGGGGCTCGAATCAACAGAATTGACAATTTCGTGATAAAACTCGTTTGAGGTCACATTGCAAGAGCTATGTCTTCGACCAACAATTTAACTTTCGGAGCGTTCTATCTGAACGACGAGTATTTTGAGAGTGCACGCTTGAGCGGCTTCATTCCACCAGAAGTATTTCTCTTCTTAGATAGATGCGGTCTGATAGAGGATAGATTGGCAATTCCGCTAATCTACCACGTCAGACCACGAACCGTGGATTGGCGACTCCTGTTCAATCGGGACGTCATGGCACAAGACGGAGCAGAGTTCCTTCGATTCAGTAGGGCTGTGTCCGAACGGGATCGAACTGATAAGGTGAAGTAGAAGAACCAGTTTTGGTGGCTTCAATCGGCACTTGATAGTGGGTAGTCGGGTTGGGGTTTTAAGCCTTGGCCGGCTAACATACTTGTTTTATAGTTTTAAGGTGCATGGTGGCACAAAAAAAAATTAAAAAAAAAGGACAACAAAATAACAAAAAATGCTAGATAGTTAGATTTGCTGCTGTGGTTGTTCTAGTTTTAAGTAGTTTATAGGTAGAATAGGTAGTTTAAGTAAGTGTAAGTTTTGTTTTAAAGACCTTATTTTAAGTAGTTTTTAAGTAAAAATAAAAAAAAAAGATATCGAAATTAGTTTTTTTTTTAATTGTCTAATAAATAAAAAAAAATAAAATGAATTACAGTAAAATAGATCTTAGGGCCGAAAGGCATAAGAATTAAGTATTATTGTTTAACTTAGAGTGTCCGTATGGGACCAGTAAGTTAGTTGTAAGTTATGGTTAATTATTCGGCTTAAAACTGTAGCTCCCCTCCATTCCTGATAACTGTACGCGCATACAGGAATGGTAGGGAGTTGTACGTCATTAGGCCCTAGTTCTCAACGGAGTATTGCGCCACCAAATTTATTTTTTCTATGCCGTTAATGTGCCGCATTATCTCATCCTCTGGAATTGTTGCTGGCTTATCGACGTACACCTTTTCTTTTAAAGAACCCTTTGTCTGGGCATTGGTTTGTCGACAATCACTCTTGGATGAAAATGTGCCTCATCACTAAACATGATTTGCTTGCTACCATTCTGACCATTAATAAAGCTTGAAACGGTCAACAACATCGGCACTTAAAATTTAACCACCCTTTATAAAAATGTGGCCAGTTGAATATTGGAGTTGCAGGCCTTCCTAGATTGCTGGAAGTTTTTCCGATTTTCCTTAGTTGTTTTTCAACTTTAAAACTACGGAAACTTACCTCTTTTAATAACCCTTATACCTCTATGGAACAATAAAACAATAATTAGACTGAAGAGTTAGGTCAAGATTTTGATTATGGGAGTTAATTTTGCAATTGTTAATTTTGTGTGATACGAAGTTTCGCTGTAAGATAACCGTTGAATTTTTGAGCTTGTGAATGTTAAATCTAAACTGCCCTTTATTTTGGATTTGGATTTGGATTTTTCGATATTTTCCCATTAAAATGTAAAATTTTACATAAACCTTGATATATTCAAACATATCCCGGATTGTAATAAAAACGCATTAACCTCTTTTATTACCAAACAAAAGAACTAAATTCAATCATTCGGTTGTGTGTTAAACATCTCAGATGCACTCGTGGTTTTATTTAAATTTTAAATTAACATTCAAATCACATTCCAAACCGATAAATCTAAACCGAAACAATATAGCAACTATATAGTTTGCTTGTTTTCAACTCACATAAGGATTTAATTTTATTCAAAAAATCATTCCCATATTATTTTTAAAATATACAAACTCACCAGTCACTACACAACGCACAGAAAACACAATAGATGACATTTCGCTGTTCCAACTCGCACATAACTTACTACTTTTTTCTACATCTACGTCCAATTCAATCCAATCCACCCTAACTCGTACTTTATTCATCCGGTATAAAGTAGTTGTAATTAGCATATGACAGAAAGGTGATGAATTGCTGTTATAATGGAAACAATTACAATTTCTAGTTAACTATATTTCAAAAACAGGGAAGCACCTAATATACCGACAATATCACTTCACCTTCTTTGGCATATATAGGGTAGAATGTGCGAGTAAATATAGGGTGCCTTACAATGCCAAGCCTAATGTTTTTTAGTTTTGAATACCATAATTTATGGGCTAGTGATATGGTTCAGTTAATTTTAGGGTGGTTTTTAAATGGTGGTAACAGTTTGCTCTGATTATGTACCTTCGCTACGTACATATGCGTTGCACACGTAAATGGCTGAGTAAAGAGCTGTGAATAGTTTTGCTCATTAAAGTTATTTCAATATCCGAGTGGTTTTTATGTGGCAAATAAATAAATTTTAATGCCTGTACTTATGAAAAGAGGTTTCCTTTCACTTTTCGCCTGTGTTCATTTTAATAAATCATACATGAATAATGGGTAGTAGTTTTTGTTTCGCTTCAAACTTGAAACATATTTTACTTGATCATTTTTTTGAAGTGTAGTGAATTTTCAAATAAAAATATTGGACAATAAAAAAGTCAAAATTTAGCCATTTGTAAAAATTAGAAGTAGACATAAAAAATTAAATTTTTGTATAAAGGGTCTTTGAAATCATCTATTTTTATGTTCTCATGTTAAAACTAGGAGATCAGTGTTTCTAGTCAAAAGCAGTCAATGGTCATAATCAGCTGGAAGGTTCAGTAGTGGGCTTTAGGTTTAGAAGTGTTGTTACATCCAAGTATTCAATGAAATATGCTCATCTTTTACAGAACTGTTTTTGACTTAATTTTGCCTTCGCTACGTTTCAAGCATCAAATATAAGCTCGTATAAATTCTGTTGATTTACAGCTCACCTGGTACTTAAGGTTTTTCATAGCTCGAGTTGTTGGCACACCAACTTTCGAATTGGGCAAATCTGATAATTTCAATCGTTTGTAAAAGTTTATACAACTTTTAGAAATATTAGTACAGTCACCGTTTTTATATACACAATTAAAAAAAGTATACGGTAGTTGGCCCACCAACCTTTGAATCTGAAAAATTATAAAAATATAGTTCGGATGATATTCGTTTGTAGAAATTTGTACATCCAATCATTTAGTTTTTGCATGTCCTAAAAATTTGTTTGTTCATACTTTTATATGATGGTTCATAATATTAGTTTTTAAAAAAAGAACGTATCCCTTGTATTTTTAATTAATTTTTGAATATTTAAGGACATGTAGTTGGACTATAAATTATGGAATCTGAAATTTACTTGAATAGAAAAATAATATGATGCCATTAATTTAAATTTAAATATGATTTCTGACATATGATCGCCACATCTGGCTCAGGCGTAGTGTAATCTGGAGGTCCAGTTTTCGTTGACTTTTTTCAACATTCAACGTAGACTAGCGACTTCACACACAAGAAATATGTATATTGCGAATATTACAATGTCAGTATGGGTGTGAACGCAATACTGTATGGCTTAGAAGATTTCCATTGGATAAAAAGTTGTAAGCTTATATAATTTGGCCATCCTGAGATTAGTAACGTCGACAATACTTATAGCCGATACGCCAATGCCAGTATGGGAGTCAGGCCCATACTGACTGGCGGCATGTACAATCCTCCTAGCAGAAAAGTCTAGACATTATTGTTATGTCCCTTATACTTACACTATTGACAGCAATCCAATAAGGGTATCGATTATCACGCTATAAATCATCGCGGGAAAAACTAGTAGTAACATAATCCCATACTTATAGGAGTTGTAGCAATACAATGTAGGAATATCACCGATACTTTTTTAGTATGGGACTCCAGGCCATACTAGCATTGTCATAAATGCCATACACTTCTTTCCGTGTGGCTGTAACGATCTTGCCAACACAGTTTTTAAGGAATTAAAGACCAATTATTCCACCAACCCATAGAGCGCACTAAACAGTCAACTTTTGTTGATGTAACGGTGTCTAAACATACACTTGAGGATTATCATCACTCTAAATGTTTTGTTTATTGACGTAGCCATTTAACTAAAATCGCTTATAAGAAAAGAGATGATTTTCAAAATAAATTTGATCAACTTCGAAGCGTTGTTCAAAGGCATCAGTTTACTCTTTTTGAAATGCCAAACCATACTTAAAATATACCACTTCAATGCTGACAACATCACCGCCAGTTGAAAATAGTGCTGCCAATGGAAAGTTGTTAAAGATCTGCCAGAAAACCCCTTCGAAAAAGTGATTGCTTTTGAAAGCTGGTTAAAATGTTTGATTGTACCAAGAACAAAAAGTAACCAAATACATATTGAAATCTGAAGGGTGTTTTGTTTGCTAAATTTGATTAACCTATGTAGTGTTGAGAATAAAATATGTTACCCTTTAAAAGACGATAACTTTTTTTTAGGGTACATTTATCGTCTCAATTTTGATTTCAGTGGATCAAGCGTTGAAAAATACTTTAACGCTTGATTTGCCATATTTTATCTATGTCCATACAAATATCGATCGTATTGAATATATATAATATTGTTGGGATAGTATCAAAAACTAAAATGGTAAATATATTTGAAATGCAGTGTAACCAATAAATTTCAAGACATTACATCTCTCTATAATTTAATTGATAATATACTTAAAAGTATGCACGACATAATTTTCGACATTACATTTTTTCAGCAGTTTCTCAAAGCGTCTTCTGCTTAATATCTTATTTGTTGGCATTCAAAATCTTCAAATTTATGTACAGAATGCCTTCAAAAACCAATTTGAAAGACGCCAATAACAGTCATAAATGAAATCACAGCTGACTGAATTAGTGTCCTTCCCTATATTTCAGTTTTTGAAGAAGTTGTACTTTTCTTGGCAGTCCAGCTTTTCTGTTAACACCTTTAATATTAACTGGTTTCCTTTTACGCCATATATGTTACCTTTTTAATAGTAAACATGGCTTTTATTGATTGTTTAATTACGTTCCACAAACCACAAAACCTATTCATACAGCCGGTAAAGTTATAACGTGGCTGGCAAAGCCAAAATATACAGCATTTTAAGTGGCCAACATACTCTCCTAATTTGAGTGTCTTGCAAAATGTTTGCGTTTCTACAAGGAGTATGAAGATGGAAGCAGTTCAGAAGTATTGCCTTAAATCTATTAATTTGTTGAACGATTCCCTAAAGGGTCGAATTTTGTAGGTAATTCAAAATAAAGGAGGCTGAACAGAGTTCTAGATTACAACTCAATAGCATTTTTAAACGCTTACGTAAAAAAGGTAAAAAAAAATATTATCTAATACATAAAATTCTCCTGTCATAGTGTTAGTTGCCATACTCCTCCAAAACGGCTTAACCAATTTCAATGAAATTTTGCATATACATTCGGTAGATCTGAGAATATATTTTTATCTATTTTTTATATTCCTATGTGCTATGGTTTAATTGCATCAAAATCGTACACGGTGCACCGATCTTAGGAAAATATTCAGTGACGCTATGTACAATGAAGCATTGATTGCTATTGAGAATCTTTGAATTATCATTGCCAACTTACCACTCAGTCATTTCGGTATGCATTCACCAAATCGAAATGCATCTGATTTAATAGACACTGAATTGAATCGTGAACAACAATACATACTGTAGAAATGGCAGCGAATGTTGCTGGCAATGTCCCACTAATGAATGAAGAACAAAGAACCATTTATAACCACATCATGTTCGCAGTTTCGGCAGGACAGGGTGGATTCTTTTTTAGGATGCACCAGGTGGAACTGCCAAAACATTCCATATTTCGCTAATTCTTGCTAAAATACGATCAAATAATGGTATCGCATGGGCTGTTGCATCTTCTGGCATTGCGGCAACTTTATTGGATGGAGGCAGAACAGCTCATTCAGTATTTAAACTGCCACTAAATATTCAAAATAACCCAGGTGCGGTGTGCAATATAAAAAAACAATCATCCATGGCCACAGTGCTGAAACAGTGTAAAATTATCATCTGGGATTTATGCACTATGGCACATAAACATTCGCTTGAGGCGTTGAACAGGACATTGAAATATATAAAAAACAACGACAGACTATTTGGCGGCACATTGTTACTCCTTTCAGGTGATTTCAGACAAACAATTCCCGTTGTTCCGCGTTCAACGTACGCTGATGAGATCAACGCGTCCTTAAAATCATCACCACTGTGGCGTAATGTTCAAAAAGTACAACAGAAAGTAAATATGCTTGTTCAAATGCTTCAAGTTACTACAGATGAAACTGGATGCATAAAATTACCGGTCGATTTCTGCACGATTATTGATTCACAAGATGCTCTCATCTCACCAGATCCTTCCTGATGTACACAGACAATATACAAATCATGAGTGGCTGGCAGAAAGAGCAATTTTAGCAGCAAAAAATGTGGAAACTCAAGATACAACATTTGTTACTAGGAGACTTGGTGTCATACAAATCTATTGATACAGTTTGTGATGCCACCGAAGCTGTAAATTATCCAATTGAGTTTTTGAACTCATTGGATTTACCTGGCATGCCACCGTTTCGTAATTTAAACCCACCACGGTTGTGCAACGACACGCTATTCGTAATTAAAAAATTAATGAAAAATGTTATCCCATAATTCTAAAGGGAAAATTCCGAAAAATATTGCACCCTCTGTTTCATTAAGGGATTGATATTGTTTTTTTTTTTTGTAGTATTGTCATAATTAGCGATTTGTATATAATTTTAAAGAATTAATTTTAATAAATTAAAAAAAAATTGTTTGTTTACAGTGCTCTATAACTATCCCACTTATACACCCCATCCCTACACACTTACAATAATTTATTTATTTCTACCAGAATATTCTCTAGAAATTATTTATATGACAAAACAACGTTTGTCGGGTCAGCTAGTTTTAAGATAAATTATGTGTGAGGCTATTCTAATGCTGCGGAGTATATGTAAATAGATTAATATGTTCTATAGCATGACTTGTTTTCGACAAGTCGGTTAAAAAACAACAAATCATTCGATTGATTTCTGTTCCAATAAGAAGTTTATAACAAAAGTACAAAAAATTGACATTTTTGAAAAGTAATAAACTTTTATTTCATTTTCAGTACTGAGCTTTTAACTCTTATTTTTTGTTATTAACAAAATATATACGTTAAACAAATGTTTAAACTTTAACTTTCATTTCCACAAAGTGGTATAAAAACATTGTGGAAATAGCTTACACAATTTGAAGACTTTCCAGTTGCAACGAATCGTGATCTATCACATTTTTCAAAGTCCCTGTGGAACGTAAACATTCTATTTTCCATTCCGAAGAACTATCAAATCTTTACGATCAGAAGCACTTAAATATCTCTTGATTAACCGCAACAACGAATCAACTTAAAAGTTCCTTTGTGAGACACAACCAAAACTAGATGGTTACTTTTGTATTGATTGTTCTCATACAAAAAGCAGCACTATACCCAGCTCGCAAATGGCATAAAGCAACCAAGTCGGAAGGTATGTCTGTAGGAATATAAACAAATAAAGACATTGCCTTTTGCTGCACACTCACTCCCACATGATTTTACCGCCTCCAAATGTGTCATGTTTCATGTACCGTCTTCACTTTACCTGGCCTGCTGACCGACCGACCCGAAGCGAACGGCGGCGGAGATGCATTATTTGTTCTTCTAGTCTTCCCCAGCTTCCACACCACTACCACCACAGCTGACTGTCGCCGCCACTGAATGACCTGCCACCTAATTGTGTTTCTCCATTGAATGCACTTAATTGAGTCGTTCATTATTTGCCTTGCACAACTGCAGTTGACTCGCAGCTCCGGATGCACACAAAACAGACAGAATGCCCAACTCTTGGTGGTCCACTTACAGAGACTTGGAGCTAAAGTAGTCGTCCAGTCCTGTCGCCATCGTGGTCGTCGGTAGAGCAGAGCGGTATGTTGTACCGATACCGACAAAGGTATGGGTTTGTTGCAAATTTGGAAATGTGTCACCACGTGGCATCGACATTTGGGCGTAGCTGCCACTGCATTTTTGGCCAGAGGTTCGCTCTCGGTCCAAATCCTCGCGTCCCGCGTCCCGCGTACAAGTTAAATGGAAGATCTCACAATCGTATAAAGCGGAAACAAATCGACAACTCACAACAAGATCGCCTAGTCGGGTCGTCGTCGTCGCATGTAATGTAGCGAATCCGACAATTCGACAAGATGCTAGTCGCGACGTGGAGCGGCAGCAGCAGCAGCAGCAACATAAGAGCTGACAGCCGGCAACGTTTAATGTTTCCAAAGGTTGAGTTTATGTGCCAAATGATGGCAGGCTTTGATATTTTGCCGCCCGGTTGCCATATGCGTGTGGAGAAGTCAAGAACTGGTGACTGGTTAAATGCGATTGCAAATGCAATCCAAGCTGTATGTATGCTGGCGCAGGAACTGAGGTTGGGGTTGAGTTATAAGGAATGACGATGGTGGAGCTCTGAGATGGCGTTTTTTCATTTTATTTTATTTTAACTTCTCATTGAAGTTTCTGACTCAAGAGATAAATAGTTCCACAGTCCTCGAAAGACATCCGACACAGATAGGCAGTGCGACACAAGACCACAAGAGGCTATTTACACAACGAATGGAATGACATGTTGATTTGATAAGAGTAATGGCAAGTTGACGTGATTTTATTGGCGGCGACAGCAACAGTGAACGAGCGAATTATGTGCCGGAAAATGTATGAAATTCAAGTTAAGTAGTTTTTTGTGTGTGCTGTGCACGGTGTGTGAGTTTTTGCGTGGGCAATAAACTAGTCAAGGTACATACGTCGCAGCATATATATATCCTAGAGCACTGGAGTCAGTTTGACTGAAGTGAATTGAGTCATTCCTCGCAGATGGTTTGAGGAAATCCGAATGTACATATCTAATACGATTTTGATAGATAAAAGTTTTTCAAGATTAAGAAAAATTGTTTTGCTTAAGTAGTGCAGCATTGAAGTGGAGACGAAGAAATATTGCAAACATTTTTATATTGAGGAAAGGATACATTTCTTCAACTGTTAAGACCGCTTCTAGCGGAAATGCAATGCAATGGTATTGTGTGATAAAATATTTCGTGCAGTTCCATTGAGTTCGATCATACATTTTAATATCACCTTTGTTAGACTTTGCAAAGAAAATAATTTTAAACTGTTTGCAGACTTTTCGTTTTAGCATAGGAAGGTTTACAACAACTTGTTGCTAATATTAAGGTTCACACTTTATCACTTCGGGATCAACTTGTCATAACGTAATTAGCTTTTTCAAAATGAACTGGGAAGTGAATAATTAAACCAGCAATAGTGAAGTGAAGATAGCTATATCTCATTTGAAGTCCAACAAAGATGCTGAAGCTGATGGCATCGAATTATAAATTCAAAGCAGTAGGCGATGACTTGGTAAGGAGTATGAACCAGTTTATTTGCAAAATATGTCCGGAATAAAGCACGTCCGACGAGTGGAATCTCAACATAGTTTTCCCAATACTCAAGAAAGAAGAGCCTCTGAACTGTGCCGACTACAGAGGCATCAGTCTGCTGAACATCGCTTATAAGAACCTCTTTCTGCCTTATTCTAAAGCCATTCTTCAACAAGCTGATATGTCCATATCAGTGTGGCTTCAGTCCACCATTAACCGAATATTCACATTATGGAAGATCTTAAAAAAAAAACCCAGAAACTTCAAATCGATACAAACCATTTCTTTTATGATTTCAAGTCTGCGTATGACAGCATCTATGTATAATGAAGAACTTTACAGAGCAATGTCTAGTTTGGCATCCCTGTCAAACTTGTCAGTTTAAGCAGAATGGCGAAGAATAATTCGCTCTGCTGTATTAAGGTCGGACATGATCTCACTGATGCTTTTGACGTCAAAAAAGGTTTTAGACAAGGCGATGCACTGCCATGCGGCTTCTTAAACATCGTTCTTGAAAAAATTTTGCAATACTCAATAGGCATCATTCCGGTTTTCATTTATCATGCTAATATTTGGACCTTGTCAAAGAAAGATGAGTACGTCTTAGGATACTTTGAGAACAAAATTCTCCGGATGATTGTTGGCCCCGTCTGCATAGATGGAGAGTCGACGAACTGTACAGCGAAACTGATCCGGTCAAAAGAATTTCCAATGACTTGGATAGCTGGGTCATGTAGAGCGAATGGATACAACGCCCAAAAGTCCAATAAAACAGGACGACGCAGTAGAGGAAGACCGCGGCTTAGACTCTGCGTGTGAAACTGGAGACAGCTATCTTTAGACCGAGCTGGCTGGAGTCGAATGTTGGACTGTAGCTCATCCTTAAGTAAGTAAGTAAAGGCTAGCAATAAGAAGCTTCATTTTATATAGCTCGCTTGCTGTTCAGCTTTTATCATTAACAAAAATTGGGTGGCGCAACAGTCCGTTGAGAACTAGGGCCTAGTGACTTACAACTCTCAACCATTGCTGTGTGCGAGTAATGTTGTCAGGATGAAGGGGGCCTACAGTTTTTAAGCCGAATCCGAACGGATAATTTAAGAAAGCACTTTTCATGACAAGAATTACTCTTGGAGAATTTGTCAATTCCTCGCAAGAGGCAGTACCCGTGAAAAAAACTTTAGATGGCATAGGCAGGGATCGAACTCAAGACCTCTGGCATGACAGCCCAACAGCTTTTATCATTAGACAAGTAAAAACTACACCATCACTATAAATACTTATATACAATGAATTGAAATTAATAAAATTCACTATGAGAAGGGTCTAGGTGCAACGTAAAGATCGAAATAATCGCTTTTTTGCAAGAGAAGTTTCTTGACTACCTTATTTCTTGAAGGCTTTATAACAATTGGACCAAATTCCAGCTGTCCCATGTAAAGATAAGGTTTATGTCAATGCTCCACAATCGAATCAAGACCTTAAAAATGGGATTATTGAAGTTACATTAACATTAATTAATTTAAAAAAAAACATTAGATTAGTATTAGATTGATCTCAACTGCTACCTTTGCTTCAGGCTTCCTGAAAACATCAATTTAGTAAAGAATTTGGTTTATGAACAAAGAAAAGAACGAGAAAGAAACAATTTAGCTTATTAATGGGAAAGAATTTAGTCCTCCAGAAATACTATTTAGCCTCATAAATTTGAAGAACTCCTTTTTCCCGGAATTTTTCGCATAGGCTTTTGTGAATTCTGCAACTATTAAACTTGCAATTCTAAAAATTTCATCTATGGAATTTCGCCATAAAGGACAATTCAAAATGCAAAAGCCACAAAAACCCATAAATTCAATTTCAGTCTCGTGAATACCAAAGGTTTTTTAAAAAAAAATAAGAAGAACAAAAATACAAATAATAACTCAACTCCAATCAACGAATCTCTTTCAAATAAATGACGAGGACGACAGCACATCGCGCATTGTGCCCCATTCGCGGCAAATATTTTCAAACAAAACACAAATAAAAACCCCAGTAGCGGTTTTTATTTTATCATCGTGCATGTCATTCTTCAATCTTCCACAACGTTTGTATTTGTACTCCAAACAACACCGCTTACCGCTTCCATCCTACCCCCTTGCTATCATCCTAAATGCCGTTCTCCTGTCAATACACATCTGAACCATTTATCGGCGTCCTTTGATATCGCGCATTCCCAGTTTTTAACTTCAACTTCAACTGCTCATCCTTCATCTCTGTTGATGGATGTCACCCAAAATGTTTACCTTTCCATTTCGTTTGAAAGCGGGTTGGTTTATTTCTTTTATTTCATATAACCACAACTCCCGTTGCCGCACCATCAAACACGCAAACCCCACCAAAAGCCCCACCATCCTCCCATTTCTTACATTTCTTCTTTTTTTTTGTTGTTGTAAAGTACAATTTTTTGAAAAGCTGACTAGGATGACAATCGACGACATCGAAAACCCTAAAAAGGATTTATTTGGGTATCGATTGTTTTGGGGGACACCTCGCCCATTCTCCATCATTTAGCCTGTTCGAGCATTAAAAAGGCAATGAAACGATTTATAAATAAAGTCTTTTAAAAAAGTCCACAAATTAAATCCCGTGTTTGGTTTTTTTAAAAAAGAAGATCAAAGGGCTACAGCGACACAACCGCCAGACACCATGTTTTTTATTTATTTTCGTTTTGTTGATGCTCATTTTGATTTTTTAAATAAATTTAGCTTCCTTTGATTCAGAGTGAAAAAGTGGTGAAAAGGCAGAATCTTGCTATGATGATGTGAATGTGGATGTGGAATTCGATGTTGTGGAACTTACTAAACAACTGTGTACCACGGTTACCACTTGAAAAAAAATTGCATGACCAAAGCTGAAAATAAAAATGACCAATCGTACCAAAAAAGGACCAAAATAATTTGTGTCCGCAATGGCTTTTAACTTCCCATAGAAAGTTATTGTAATCGGTCCGATCTCTTGAATTGAAAATTTTGACATTTCTCGACATTTCTCAACGTTTCAAGGTTCCCAGAGTCTAAACAAAAGATTTTTAGAGAGATGTCTGTGCGTGCGTGTGTACGTACGTTCGGGAAGAATAACGTTTTTGACATCTGGTAAAATTTTGAGAAAATCGAATTGACATTTTTTTACAAAAAATAAAAACCTTAAACCTTTCGACTCAAGTATCTCTTCAAAAATTAAAAAAATTTTGGCCTTAAGCTAATTTTATCTCACAGAAAATATTGTTTCCGAAACTCCGTAAATTGTGCATAAAAATCCAACAGTCAGTTTTTTTCATAAAAAATTGAAATCTACAAAAAATAGTACGCAAATGCTACGAAAATTTGGTAAAAATTGGGGTGCGACTAAATATCTCGTTAACAAGAACAGATATTGAAATCAAACTTTCATCATACTCAAAATGTTTTTGGTAATATTTAATTCTTTTTAGAATAATACAACTAGCAAATCACTAAAGCCTACAAACCTTTTTAGTAAGACAAATCGGCAAACGGGATGGTAAGTTATCAGTGTGGGTGTGGGACGTACCCCAGCCTCTTTTTTTTAAGATCACAATATGTTAACATTATGTCAGGAGATCGAATAAGTCAGGAGATCGAATACTATCGCTAAATAAAATTCATATAAAATTAATCCAAAAAAATGTTTTTGCAGACCAAACGCTATGGTTATTTTTGTCATCTTGACGCTCTTTGGTCAGCATTATATTATTAATGGTACCCAAATTAAGTCTGCCTTCCGTTTTTATCAAAGTTAATTCAAAAAATTCCTCTCAGCAGCAGCTTAGCGGTGAGGAAGTAACATCAAGTTATAAACGAACTAACTTAAATTTTGAAAACAATATTCATTTAAAGCGTTTTTATGATAATTGACCTATTCCCAAAATTCTTTAGGTATGCATTTTATTTTTAAAAATTATAAAAAGAATAGAGTCGAGTTATTTTTTTCAATTTCTTAAAAAAAAACCAAATGGAATAAAAAATGACCATGCGACCAAGTGAGAAAATAATGACCAAATTTGGTCGTAAATGACCAAACTGGCAACCGTGCTGTGTACCCCACTCCAGGGAACACTTCTTTGTTAATTTTATTTTTTCCTTATAACCTCCTTCTGGTCTTCTGTATCTTCCTACCTTACCTTTATATTGTGATGTGTTCTAGGTATTATTTTTGTGTTAACGTTTTTTGTGTGTTTCAATCACCGAAATTCATTTGAAAACACGCCAGGAATATTTCGAGTATAAAGAAGGTATAATTTACCTGGTCCTAATACGGGTCTGGTATTTGAAAGGTATTCGGACTAAAATCCGACAGGGAAGGCAACCAACACACAAGAAACAAAATATTGGGTAGAGGAACAAATCCAATGTTTATTGACAGTTAGTTTTTTATTTTTGTCGGCTTTTGTTAGTGAACGCTGTCAAAAAGTTAAGATGGTTGAAATTTAAAATGATACCGCTCTGTTGTTCCCAAAATGACCGAAAAATGATTCCATCTCGGGTTGGGTTTGTTCAGAGATTTTGGTAAAATAACAGTAGCTGTTTTGTCAAAGTAATTTAAGATGAAATGTGACCGACCATTAATTGTGATTATGACATTTGTTATAACATGTTGTTTGACATGTCTTGTTATTGAAATGAATTTCTTGCGCTGGTAACTTGAGACTTTGAACGCGTGGGCGTGGGTGTGGGATAGGTTTTTTAATTTTTTCTTTAAAATTTTGAAAAGTGGATGACAATGAAAAATAAATGATAATGATGAACATTGTCCAAAGATGATGATATATCATTATTATAAATGT
Source organism: Eupeodes luniger (assembly GCA_951509635.1). Lineage (NCBI taxonomy): Eukaryota > Metazoa > Arthropoda > Insecta > Diptera > Syrphidae > Eupeodes > Eupeodes luniger. The sequence goes on from OX608073.1 coordinate 85,559,176, forward strand.
TCTGATCCTGTTGAACATGAAATGTCGGCATTGCATTGTCAATTTGAGATACCTGAAGTAACATTTCGACAGAATATTAGCAGTGGCGATTCCTGGTCATAATTTTAGGGTTAGCTACTGGTCTTCTAGAAAATCAAAATACTTTTTCAAGAATAATAATTCATTTTATTCAAAACGATAGTTCAATAAATATTGATTTTCGCTAAAGGTTCGAGTATACTCTCTTTGTCTTTCCTTATGTGTTTTTTTAAATCTGTAAGCTTTGGACATGGACGCCCATTATTGACTACTATTAGCTTCTCCGAAAACGATCTTGTTCTAAATGGTTTTTCTAGTAATTGTTCAATTATGGTCTTTGCTTGATAAGTATTGGATTCCATTTCAATTCCTATCAAAATAAAAGTTCCTATTTTTAAACCAATATCATTAAAATAAAGTATCTATTTTTAAACATACAAAGAAGAATCTGTTTAAAACTACTTAGTATAGCCTAAAACTGGATATAATGTGTCCATACACAAGTTATAAAAATTGAAAATTATGATGGTATAGTTATGTATATTGATTGATACGTTATTTTATAAATGCCCAAAATTGTTTAAATAATTGTTTTTTAATATATAATTATTTAAATCGAAAATATCCAAAATCCAAAAAAAAATAACAAAAAATAATCTGAATCACCGTCCTTAAGTCGTACAGTGTACCGATTCATACATGCTAAAAGTAAAACAGTCGGTTGGAATTCACTGCTCTTTATACTTACAGTGGTTAATAATTCCAACCAGCTAGATGGCCAAAGAATTACAATTCCATGGCTTCAAAGTGAAATAGAAATTTGTATAGAATATAATTATTTGCAAATTAAACTTCATACAATTTTTATTATACTTTTTAATTGAAAAAGAATTGAATTTGATCCTATGCAGGTACATATGTAAGTCGTTATGTTCTCTTACTTTGTTATTTTTTCGTTCTGGTAATGTTAAATTTATCATATAGTTTTCAGTGTTTCTTAAAGAATAAATAAGCAACGAATTAAATTTTCATAAAAATCCAAAAAAATGTTGACATTATTGATCATCAAATATTATAAAGACATTATAAGAGCTTGTGACGAAAAAAATTATTGATATTGGTTCATTAGTTCTTGAGTACCCTTCTGAAACAATACCAAGCAATTATTTTTCTATAGAAAGAAATTAAGTTAAGAAAAAAATTAAGGTAAAATTTAGTAAAAATCTTTTGGTTGGTTATTCGATTTTTGGCATTTGTATGGAACTACTGTTATTTTTACTCTTAGAAAAAAAATAAAAAAACGCCTAAAGCGAATCTGCTTAAAACCTTAATTTTCCTTTTTGAACTCAATCAACCCAATAGTTTGGAATGTAGAGATGAGGGCAGACAGACAGATGGACGCAAGTAGGGGACCCACCCTCTACCATTCTAATGCCTTGTTTGATTAAAATTTCTTTGTTTCCAAATTTTGACTTAATAGTTTCACTTGAGCCCGCTTATAATTCTAAGTTGTTGTAAGTAGGTACTACTGTTATTTAAAAAAATGTCTTCCATTAAAAATTAAATGCTTGTTTTGATTTGAGCTGTTCTAAAAAAATCAAGTAGCCTACCCTCTAGCATGTATGAATTGGTATGGAATTATGTTAATAATAATTGCAATAAGAAATATAAACATAAAAATCATACCGATCATAACACATCCAATATTCAACTAATAAAACACTATTTATAATAAAATGCACTTGCTTCCTTTCAAGATAAAAAACGCTTTCACACAAAAACTATTTCTTATTAAACTTTTGAAAAATCCGCCTATTAAACTCAAACACCACCTGTGTTCCATTTTCTCCTTCCCCACACATCGACACCAAAAATCAGTATTATCTCTAAAAAGAGCGCTAAACAACGAACATAATTCCTGTCGTAGTACTGGGTCAAGTTCGCTAGCAAACCTCATTTTCACACAAATTAAAATAGATAACACAATTTTCTTCTTTTAAAAACGAATATGATATGATATGAATTTCGACGATCATGTTCGATTCGTCGTCGGTCTTGTTTTTCCTCACATAGTCCATACGATGTATAAAGAAAGGAGACATCAAACTCATGGTTGCGACTCGTGCAACTTGTCTTTTGTGTCAGTTGTGTGCCTTTAATGTGTCGTATACTTCGCCGGGTTATCGCTTTTATTTGCGCTCACCCTTCTGTTTATTTTTATAGGGTTTTTTCGAATGTGTGCATAAATCTGTGTGTGTGGAATGTATGAAATTTGGTAGCGCAAATTTTTGCGCTGCCCAAAGCCCAATGCTTTAAGATAAATTATTGTATGCGAGTTTTATTTCATGAAATGAATGTATGAAATTTGGTAGCGCAAATTTTTGCGATGCCCAAAGCCCAATGATGTAAGATAAATTATTGTATGCGAGTTTTATTTCATAAAATGAAGATTTGTAGAAAAGTTGCATATAATGTAACTACAACTGAATTTTTTAACATTATAGTCAGCTGTTGAGTAATTCAATTACCAAATAATATACATATTAGAAAATTATATTTATTCTAAAATTCTTGGTTTAGCGCCGCTAAACCAGCTAACTATGAGGAATCGCCCCTGAATATTAGTTGATTTGAAAGTTATTTTACATATAATTTCCATAAAATCTGTAGAATCAGAGTTAAACGTCGTTTCGGTTTAATTTGTAGTTTGTGAATGTTTGCTGCAATATTAATTGAACAGTGTTTCTCTCAAGTAAATTGTAGATTTGAAATCTATTGCGAAGTGCTAAAATAAAATAATTTTTGATAAAATTTCTCAAGTAAGTTGTAGCTTTGAAGCCAATTGCGAAGCTCTTCTATAAAATGATTTTCGAAAAATATGTTAATTTAACATTTAAGAAGCCAATTGATAAAGATGTTGATGATTGAGAAGAATACAGACTGACGAACTGCAAGCAGCTTTGGCGCATGGAAATGAGGGAATTCAATGGACTCTCCAATTTCGAGTATAAAGAAGGTATAATTTACCTGGTCCTAATACGGGTCTGGTATTTGAAAGGTATTCGGACTAAAATCCGACAGGGAAGGCAACCAACACACAAGAAACAAAATATTGGGTAGAGGAACAAATCCAATGTTTATTGACAGTTAGTTTTTTATTTTTGTCGGCTTTTGTTAGTGAACGCTGTCAAAAAGTTAAGATGGTTGAAATTTAAAATGATACCGCTCTGTTGTTCCCAAAATGACCGAAAAATGATTCCATCTCGGGTTGGGTTTGTTCAGAGATTTTGGTAAAATAACAGTAGCTGTTTTGTCAAAGTAATTTAAGATGAAATGTGACCGACCATTAATTGTGATTATGACATTTGTTATAACATGTTGTTTGACATGTCTTGTTATTGAAATGAATTTCTTGCGCTGGTAACTTGAGACTTTGAACGCGTGGGCGTGGGTGTGGGATAGGTTTTTTAATTTTTTCTTTAAAATTTTGAAAAGTGGATGACAATGAAAAATAAATGATAATGATGAACATTGTCCAAAGATGATGATATATCATTATTATAAATGTTCTGATCCTGTTGAACATGAAATGTCGGCATTGCATTGTCAATTTGAGATACCTGAAGTAACATTTCGACAGAATATTAGTTGATTTGAAAGTTATTTTACATATAATTTCCATAAAATCTGTAGAATCAGAGTTAAACGTCGTTTCGGTTTAATTTGTAGTTTGTGAATGTTTGCTGCAATATTAATTGAACAGTGTTTCTCTCAAGTAAATTGTAGATTTGAAATCTATTGCGAAGTGCTAATATAAAATAATTTTTGATAAAATTTCTCAAGTAAGTTGTAGCTTTGAAGCCAATTGCGAAGGTCTTCTATAAAATGATTTTCGAAAAATATGTTAATTTAACATTTAAGAAGCCAATTGATAAAGATGTTGATGATTAAGAAGAATACAGACTGACGAACTGCAAGCAGCTTTGGCGCATGGAAATGAGGGAATTCAATGGACTCTCCAATCTCGTTCTATGGACTATGCTTACTCCGTCATAGGATCTGGATCTCCATTAAATGACAGCAAGGTAGGAGAAAGAAGCTGAAATCGTGGGGCCAAAGATCAAACCTACAAAAAGTAAAAGGATGAGCCTTGCAACTTCGGTATTAATCCAAGTCAATATTTTTGGACAATCCGTAAAGATGGTAGGAGATTTTCAATATCTTGGGAGTATTGTCGCTAAGGTTGGCAAAACTGAACTAGATGTCAACAGCCATATCAAAAAATTAAAGGCTGAGTTCTGAATGCTGTTCAAAAAAAAACAAGCTCCAACGTTGAATCTAGTCACGGACACTGTAACAAAAAAGCTGCAAAAGTTAATAAATATCTTCGAAATATTTTCTGGTCCAACCATTTCTCCAATACGAAAACGGTTCATAATATATTATTATACGATGTCGTAATTGGCAGTGGATTGTACATAGTTTTCCAAAAGCGAGTAATGCATTGCGGGCAAAGCGATGCATTGGGTAATCAAGTGGGTCGGCCTAGAGAACTTGCAAAAACAATCGAAACAGGAATCAGTACGAGTTTGGATGAGCTGGGGAAGCTGAAGTATATGTCCAAAAATCATACACGTTTGTGCGTAGGAGTAGTGTAGGCCCTATGCCTTGCAAGGGAACATAACGAAGTAATATTCCAAGGACTTTACCAAACAAAACCAACTAAACTGTTCAGAATTACAAGTCTAGTCTCTAAAACCCGGTTTGTTGAAAAATTAGATCTAAATTAAGTTGTAACTCATTTTTTCATCAAGTTCTCAAGCGTTAGAAGTCTGATTTAGATCGTTTAGACATTTAAATGCATCTAAAGAAATATTTTAAAATAACTAAACTTTTGTCAAAACTGTTCTACTTTTCATCTCGACAATAATCTTTTGACTGACTCTATTGAACACACGATTTCTTGAAACTGTTTAATATAATATTTTCTATAATATAAATTGCATGCATGATAAGATATTTTAGAGATTGCAGGGCTCGCAACGAATTTCTTTTGATCTTTATTCAAGTAAGATGTTCAGTGCAATACGAATAATGTATACAAGACTAATGGGACAAAAACAATGTTAATTTTCGAAATGCAATTTCTCCAAGGAAATGTAAAGAAGTATGTAGTAGAACTTTTAAGCTCAATTTAAGTTTAAATAAAAGAAAATTGCATTTGGAATTATTAATGAGCAAATAAATTAAAAAAACAAAAACAGGTCCTTAATTTAGACTCTCACACATAATCGGACACTTACTGTAGTAATTCTGTAACGGTACTTTTCCCGTCAAATGACAATGTTATTATTAACCTTGTATTACCGAAGACTTTTACGAAATGACACCAACAGGAAAGCAAACGTCTTTGGAAATTTGAAAGTTGGTTCTTTTGCATAGCCATGACGGTAAATCAGTACGAGAAATAGCAAATATTGTGCAACGGAGTCCTTCGACAGTTGATTGTATAATTTCACGATTTGAAACGAAATAAGGATTCATAGTGTGAGCAGCTGGAGACGTACGATGAGAAGCTACTTCTAAGGCTAATCAACCAAAATCCCTTCTTATCTTCGGAATTTCGAAGTCTTTTTTTGAAAGAGATCACGAGTAAAGAGTCAGAAACGAAACTATCAGAAGAAGAAGCATCACCATCGAATTAATGACCGAAATGGCCATGCAGCCGTGTATGCAATATTATAAATTAGGTTTTGTTCACTGGTGGATGCAAATTTAACCTTAAATACTCATATAGAAAAATGTTTGTATGGCGTAAAGCAAATAAACAATTGTCTCATAAGCATACTCAGGCTACTGTGAAACATGGCGGTGGGTCGGTCATGGAATGAAGATATGTTGTAAGGTCTGGTGTTAGGAACTAACGTTTTGTGGAAGGTAAAATGTATCAAATGGCTAACATCAATATTTTGAATCAGCATTTGGGTCCAGTGTCAGTGAAATCGGAATACAAGACAATTTCATCTTCTACCAAAGCACACATCGTGTAAATTAAAGTCATAGTTATTGTATAATTTCCCTAAGGTGATGAAAACACAGAAAAAGTCACCTGACTTAAATGCAACCCAGTATATATGGGATGAACTGTGACGTTCGAGTTGCTCAAAACTTCGAAACATTGAGGATCTTAAGACGGGCCTTCAAGAAGAAACACAAAAATAAGTCCTTTAGTATGCTTTAAACTTGTCTCTTCAATAACTCGACGCCTTGAGGAAGCCAAATCGAGAGGAAACGCAACTAGGTACCAAACATTAAGTGTCAGATTATGTATTAAGTTTTAAATTATAGAGTTTCTTTTTTAATATTAATTTGCTGTTTAATGACTTAAATTGTAGTTTTGGCTTATTTAAAATAAAAACGTGTTTTAAATGTCATATAAAATGGTTATAAAGTATTATATTCTCCATTTCTCGAAGAAAATGCATTGCGAAAATTTATATTTCATGTGTCCGATTAGTCGTGGGAGTCACTGTACATACATATATGAACATGTGTACATTTATCAAAAATGAATAATTTTAAATAACACAAATCTTAAACAATTTTTATTTCAAAAAAAAGTGAGCATGTAAAAACCAAATCTTCAAATAAATGTCCGCTCCAACGAAAACTGACAGATTTCTTAAAATTGGTTTGTAAAATGTCAGAATTTTGAGTCAACATGTTAGAACTCAGTTCCATTCAAACGATATCTAAAATTCGTAGAACTCAGAAATAGTTTTAAACAGAGTTCTACAGATATGAGTAAATGTGAAGAAATGCAAGAGTTCTAAATAACTTTAAAATGAAGTTCCATTGATAAACCGAGAATTACTAGATCGAGTTTTTTATTTTATTTTAGTGCTTTGTCAAGAAATTGGCTGTTAAAATATCAGCGAGGATTTTTTAGTTTTGAATTCAATGAAGTTTTAAAAAGCTGAATTTCAATATTCATCAATTATCATAATGATTATATGTATTCATGTTTCGGGAATAAACGTTTCGAATGAACTTCAAAAACGAAAAAAAACGATCGAACTCGTTACAGTATAATTTCTTTAATTTTTGAAATCGTTTTCATTTTGATTTTTTTTTAAAGAATCTGGGCCCAGCTTTTAATTATTGAAATTATTGAGTATATGTACGTTAATTTTATGCAGGGTGGTGTTGTTGGGTCCTGTTGAAGTAATCATTTGCTTTTAAGTACAAATTGTTCCAGTACTAAATTTCAGTTAAAATGCTAAAAAGAGTACATACAAACTTAAGAAATCGCACAAAACACTGTTTGAAGTGTGAGGGCCACTCTTTTACCGATACATCATTTGAAACTACTTTAACTCTGAATATTCCCATATTTATCCAATGAGAAATTTTTTTTTTTTATAATTTTCAAACAGTTTATAGGTTTTTTTTAGATCCATCCATCTGCCGTCCGACACCCTGTACTTAATTTTATTTCAAGAGATGTACTCAAAAATCTAAAATTGAAAAACTTTACCAAAACAAAAAACTTAATTTTAATAAATAAAAAGTCTTTGTATTGGAAATAATATTGCTTTGCCTTTTAAGGTTATTTTTGTTCAAAACTTGAAGTCCTCATGTATACGATGAAGGATGGCAAAGTGAAAAAAATCAACTCCTTCCAATGTTGCTATAAATCTACTCAAAAATTTAAGTAGCCCATTGTGCTTGTCTACCTCGAAACCACTTGAATAATTTAATACTTCAAACAAAAGCCCTGATTTCAGTTTTCAAAAAAACCTTTTATAGGTTCGAGTATATTTGTTTTTCTTTTATACCAATCCCTTTTCCTTCCATCCCTATCGTATGTGTACTTTTTCAGTTATCCAAGTAACTGAAAATATTTGATATGTTGTAGCTTTTTTGTTGTGTTATCGTAGCAGTTAGCAAAATATCAACCCTAAAATTGTTATTGTTTCATTTTCTCGATGTCGACGACTTCGACGATACTGAGGTTGACTGACATTCAATTGCTTTGACAAGGACCTTTACTCTCTCTCTCTCATTCTCCTTCAGCTATAACCCCTGATTGAGAACACAATAACAACAAGAGCAGTATACCCTTATCCAGGTTTTATTTTCTATTTTATAAAATCTTTAAAAAAATAAAAATTTAAATTATAAAAAAACAAGCAATTGTAGCGTTCTGAAAAATAAAAATAAAATGTTAAGCCAAAAACAATTGTCGAAGGAGATGATGATTGACGTTAAGTGACATGACGTGCCATTCGGAACGACTGAGGGATATTTTGACGAGAAACGAGAACCCGATGTCGATGACTATGAGGGGATTTGTCGTAAGGGTATTCGAGCGGAACAAGGACATGCACTAGATGATGGCAACAATATCAAGCGTAACAGTCAGCGTCGTCATCTTTTGTGTGGTTCAGTGGAATTACTTAAATGTCACATTGTGAAATCATTTTAATTGTGTCACCTCTTGAGCAGGATCACAATTTTGTTTAGTTGATGAGATGAGGGTCCCTTTTTCCAACCCCTCTCGAGCTGCTGCTCAAGTCAGCCAACCATCCAACCAACCAGCCAGCCAGCTTGTCATAGAGAAGGCTTATTTGGAATGGTATAGAGTGATGGTTCAATGTTACCCAGGATTGTGCTTGTGATGTCTCATCGTCTTCGTCTTTATACGTAGTGCACCTTGTGTGACGACTTCGTATGAAATTGGTGTGAACTGAATTTTGAGTCATTAAAAAAATTACCTTTTGTTATTTTTCCTGCCTTAGATGTCGATGTAGTAGAAAGATGCCGGTAGGGTATGTGATGGTGGCAGGAAGGGTCGGTTTGGAATAAAATGATGAGCAAAATATGGTGATGATGACATAAATACCTTCCCCTAATTTTGCGGCTTTTAAGAAGCAGTAAAATTATCGTATAGATCCTTTGTTTGAACTTAAGGATTAACATTTAAGATTTTACTTTGGTTTTCTGTCTTATGTATGTATGTATTGAATAGTATACGACGTACGTGCGTTGCGTCGTTGTTTTCCTTTTTTGATGATGGATTGGATGTTCTATGGGAAAGAATTAACTGAAGAAGGAATATTATATGATTAGGACGAGTTATTTAAATTCAAGTACCAATACGCAATCGGATTCAGATCCAGAATCGGATTTTGAAAAGGTTTCGAGTTTACGAGTAAAGTAGGTTTTACGCATGCAGAACATAATTTTTACTATTGAATTGTTAAGGGTTTAAGTGGTTAATTTTCAACATCATTGCATGTGACAGTCAAGACGAGATGAACCTATTTTCAAAGATTATTCTAGAACTAGACCGCACTTAGAAAAATTAATATTTTTTTTACATCTTCAAATTTACAAAGATATAGACTACTTTTTCGTGAGATCTCAGATCTGAAGAGGATACGTTCGATGAGTTTAAAAAGATCTTGTTTTTAATTACTATTAAAGTTTTGATGAACGAACTCATTAATTTTGAAGATTTTTCATTTTGAAGTTTAGTTCATTTGAAGATTTGACTCAAAAAATGCACATGCGACTTTAGTGAACACTATCACGTAACTAGTGATACTTCGCGAAACAAGGCTTTGGTCAAAAGCTTCTTTCAGACAATTGATTACATCGTAAGTTGGGTGGAATCTCGTCGGGATGACCAAAAAATGTCGGCAATATTCTTTTATTGTGGCACGAAAAAGAAATTCATCATGTGATATAATACTGCCCTTGAAGTTACTTGTGAGCCAAAACAAATTTAAGATTATGATCTTCAAAAAAGGGAGAGGAAGACTACGAGCAAGCGAGAATTGACATTATAATAACGAAAGATTTGAAGTTCTCAGCGCGTACAAGTACCAAGAAGTGATCTTTACAAGGAATTTAAAAATTTAGAAATACTTTAAATAGAATTAAGCAAAGGGAAAAACTGCAATTAACTCAACCTGGAAGATGAGTTTCTCCAACAAATATCTAAGTCACAGTACTAAGTTCAAAGTTTTCGAGTCCGTACTTTACGCAGCGCAGGTTTGGGCAAGTCAAAACACACCCAACTATGCGTTCAACCTTAAGACTAGATTATGATCGTTGTTTACTAAAACTCAAAAATTACGGGCATATTACGTTATCAAAGTATTATGATAGGATGATACTCAACTTCCAAAGACAATCGTGATGGAAGCAGTGAGAGGTAAAATTCGTTGGTATGGAGTTTGGCTGGAGCTAATTCGTTCTTGTAACTCAATGTAAATTTAGATCAAGAGCTTTTCGCCAACTGGCAACGAATACTTTACGATATCATATCCGCAACAGATGTAAACACCAGGAATGAATACAAAAGAGAGGCAAGATCAGTGTATACATCGGACTCAACTACTACCTCGAATTTCCAAACTATTGATTTCGTTGATGCTTAGGCGAAAAGTATGCATCTGAACTATAGACCGCACAGAGAAGACCAAATACTACGGCAATATATGCAACACATCAGAAAGAGAAGACGTATCCCAACTCTTCGCGTAACTTAGGGATTAAAATATGGACTTCCCGAGAGCTAATCTGAAGCTTCTTTAAAACTAACCATATTGACCCTAAAATACTTTTTTGTTGTTTTGGCTTAACAATAATTTACCAAACCCTCTACCACTTCTTTATAGTACAACTTGTCAACCGTTTTCACATTTGTTCCCAAAATTGCGTTATTTACCACTTTGAAGTGAGACTTTCAATCAAACCAGAGAAGGGTGGTTATATTCAAGTTTAACCCTTAGGGCCCCCGCAGACTGCAGACTTTTTATCGGCCGATAGTTAAGTCCGGTTGTTCTGAAAGTGCGCACACCGAGCCAACTAAACAGTTTGGTTGGTGAAAAGGGCGCAGACTATCCAACATCCGGCCGACTATTCTCGAACTAGTTTGTAACTGACTATTGACTATTTTTATAAAGCGCAGGTCTTTTCTCGACTTCTTCAATCAACTTTTCGACGGAACTTTCCACAATCAACAATTGTGATTTGGGCGACGCAATATTCAAAATACACGCACACGACGCCAAATCACAGAGCGAACTGAACTATCGGCCGACTAAACAATCGTCATGTATGCGCAGGCGTGTATGCGCCAATACCGATTAAACAGTAGTCGGCCGATAGTTGGCCGACAGATTAGTTTGAATGTAATCGGGTAGCCCATCAAACTTTTTTATCGGCCGATACTGAATCGCTGTAGTGTGCGCATATGCATTCCTCTCCATTTTGATAAAGAAGCCGACCAAACTATCGGCCGATAAAAAGTCTGCAGTCTGCGGGGGCCCTTAACACGATAGTTTTAGTTTGATAGGATTGTGTCGCATAAATTGTATCGTTTTCTTTGTTTTAAACCTTTTCCACGTTAAAAATTATTTCATGCTCATTTATCGCGTGCCACAGTAAAAACCCTTTGACTCTTTCCATTAAAACTTTTTGGAGTAGAGGTGTTTACAAATGATCTGTAGAGCGTGGATTGTTTTTGATGTGTAGATGCTCTCTAATTAGTATTGAAACTGATCTGGTGAACATGTCCAATTCTATGGGTATTATCTTCCTCTTTTGAAGGTGTTTTAGTGGTAAACGTTCTGGTACTGAGAACTTATTCTTGGACTGATGGGAAACTGGAAGAGAACCAAATTTGCTTTTATTCTTTGCTTAAAAAAAATAAATAAATTGGATGGCGCAACAGTCTGTTGAGAAATAGGGCCTAGTGACTTTCAACTCTCAACCATTCCTGTGTGCGATTACTGTTGTCAGCTCTGGAGGGGACCTATAGTTTAAAGCCGAATCCAAACGGCTAATTTGAGAAAGCACATTTCATGACAAGAATTACTCTTGGAGAATATGTCAATTCCTCGCAAGAGGAATTACCCGTGAAAAAAAGCTTAAGATGGCATAGACAGGGATCAAACCCAAGACCTGTGGCATGACAGTCCAACGCACTAACCATCATGCCACGGGTACTACTTATTTGCTTACTAATGTAAATATTTAGCAACAAGGTCTTCAAGTTTTGTAACAGAATTTATGGCACGACTGCGTATATTTATATTTTAAACCAATTAGTTGTTTTTAAATCTTAATAATCAGTACCAATCGGCAGTCGCCATGGCCACATATTAGGATTTAGCTTATGTAAATTTGGATATCATTTGATGTTAATAAATAAATCATTTTAATCTTTAAGAACAAGTTTTGGTCAGCGAACCTTTATTTTAAGGGTCCCTTTGTGAAATGTATACGGACTTTTTTTGACCATTAATTGATATAGTAGAAGAGATACGTCTACAATTCCTACATAAAATCTACCTGTCATAAAAATTCTATGAATTCTTTGTTTCAGACTTAAAGCAATAAACTTCCAGTTATTCCTTATTTTTTCATTTCCAACAAAATAATAAAGAACTCAAAAAAAAGCAAACCAAAACACCCTTCTCTTATTTTCTTTGTTTTGATTTTATATTATAACAAAACGTGTCATACTTTAGCAGTTACTTACCCTTATATCACAATCTATCGAAAAATCTATAAAATACAATAAAATAAAATCAAATCGTGTTTCTTTGTTAATCAAATCTCAATAAAACCCGATCGCTTCCTCTATCGCATGTCTGTCATACTCAATCGGACATAAATTTCAATTATAATGACATCCAAGCTCCTAGTAAAGTAGTTTTTCCACCAGCCCGCTAACCAACTGACGCAGCTGTATAGTATAGTCAATATCACTCGTGTCGTCCAAATAAACTATCTACTATACCAAACAGCATCACCACTTCTTTGCGTCGCGTCGCACCGTCAACCAACTATAACTAACTATAATATTTACCGACGAACCCACTTGTGCGCAGCATGTGGCCTTATTGGTCAACCCCAGCTTTAAAATATACACCATCACTACTGTTTCAATAAAAGTCAATTTTTAAATGCGTCCCCAGTCGTAAATTTTCCAATATTGTCTCTACCCAGCCCCAACCTCTTGGTCATTCTGCTTCTCCATCACCACATTGCTACCGACCACCGCACAAGGACCAACTGCGGACTTAAGCTCCACATTAAACGTCTTTCTCTCTCTTTCTCGCTCGCTAGGTCTTTGATTCTGACTAATCCGCCATAAATAAACAACTTTGTTAACAATTTTATGGTTTTATTAAACACAACATCATTATTTAAACATTTATTTTCGTTATTTCTTGAGTTTCGTGACACGCTGGGTCCGTTTGTCCATTTCGTACGTCCGTCTGTCCTTTCGACCGTCCGTCTGTCCACCCGATTTGACTGGTATGGATTTGTCGTTGTCGGGAGTTTTTCCAGGTTTAGTGTCTCGTTAGCCCGGTGGTCAAAATCTCAAGTGGGTATCGTAAAATGTCCAGAATGGAAATAACTGAGGATTACATTGGGCTTTATTGAGGAAAACGAGTAAAAAACGCCACGAAACGTGAGTGAAGTGAGGTGTGTGCTTTCTAGCAGTTTTATGCACAGACTTACAGTCACGGCTGAAATTTTGTTATCCTTTTTTGTTTGTATTTAGAAAAAGTTATAAACCCAAACTCAATGTATTTAAAAATATTACATTTTTAACTATTTCTGTTTTCAGTTCTTGTTTTTTGAGTTAATTCTTTCGAAAAATGTACAAATCGAATTCCTAGAAATAAAACAAAAAAACTGAAGCACTGTGAATTGTATGAATCACATTTTTGAATAGCACATTCAAGTGAAGTAGTTAAAATTTTAAAATTTTAAATCTTAATGTTTGTATGACTTTCAATCAAATTTATTTTGATCCCCACTGTACACTTACAACCACTGTCTCACTACATTTACCATAATTCATATTTTTTTTTGGTATTATTGGAATATTTTTATAATATAAATTCCATAAAGTATAATATCATACTAAATAATGGATTAAACTTAAAGCGCAACGTGTGTTGTTGTTATTCGGCAACCGCACGGTGCGGTCGGTGCGGTGTGTAGTGGTTGCCTCAAACTTTTCAAAAATGTGTCAACCCCACAACACAAAAATAAGATAATAATAATTATTGCTTAGGGATTAGAAAATTGAATTAAGTCTCTTAATAGTTTAGTTAGTTTTTATGGTCAAGTTGGGTGGGTATAAGGTCACATAACGACAACTTAAAGGCTTATAAAATATCTGTATCTATTATAATGTTATAGGAAATGTATATTTTGTAGATTTGAATGTATATTTAACCCCCGAAAATGGAATTAAATGAGTGTATCAAATAAATTAGGCTTTCATGTTGGCATATTAATTTTATTAGAGTAATAATTTTATAGCTAAGTGTTATTTTATACATTTTTAATGAAAGAATGTCTACTTGGAAATTGGAAGAGTTAATTGTAATTTCAGACCGAATTGAAAATAAAAAGAAAAGAATAATTGAAATAAGATTTTTAAAGATTTTAGATTCTTTTGATATAAAGTTAAAGAAAATTTTAAGGATTAAATTAAAAAATCTCGTAACTGTCTAACACAAATCTAACGCTTGGGAAATAACTTTTGTAGTAATATAAAACTACATTATCAAAACTAACAACTAAACGGATTGAAAGCTCAATTGAAAATTTGTAAGTACAAATTTTTGTATTGATTTTAAATTAGTTGCATTGTGTAAAAAGGTTCATAGCTACATATGTATTTGTAAGAAAGTAAAAAGCTGCACTTCTGAAGAACGTGGAGCGATTATTTGACTAAAAGAGAAAATCCTATCAATAATTCAATAACCAAAAAGATGGGTCGATCCAAAGCAATGATGATAAATGCAATTGAACATTTTCAACAAAACAAAAGCATTCCTAAGGTCCCACTTAAAGTCAGAGTCCGAAAAACAGCACTCAGAATTGACCGCTAAATTGCTATTTTGTCGAAAAAGGACCCGTGTATTCATTGGAAAATTTCTGCCAATCTCGATGTCAAAATAACACCACAAAAGAAGTCAATTAAATGAAATTGGATAATATGAGTGCAATCCAAGCAACGTCAAATTCGTGTTTCATTCGTTCCGTCCCACTCTTCTTAAGCGGCCCATAGAAACCACACTTGTGTGCACACCGGTATACTGACACCCGGTGTGGCAATTCGTCCCACACGACACACCAAATCGTACACACATACGAGGTGTGTTCAAAAAGTACCCGGAATTTTCGTTTTTTCAAAAAAATATTTATTTATTCGTTTACATCAATGTGGTCCCCTTCAAAGTAGTCCCCCCCAGATATAATACACTTATGCCAGCGTTTTTTCCAATCTTCGAAGCACTCTTGATATTCACTTTTTGATATGTCCTTGAGCATTCCGCCTTTATTTCTTCAATCGAGGAAAAACGATCCCTTAATGGGTCTCTTCAACTTTGGAAACAGGAAAAAGTCACACGGAGCCATATCTGGAGAATTTGGAGGTTGGGGCATGACTACGGTATTGTTTTTGGCCAAACAATTACGAACAAGCAACGAGTGAGCAGGTGCGTTATCGTGGTGCAAAAGCCATGAAAATTGTTTTTCCATAAATCTGAGCGTTTTTTCGGATTGCTTCTCGCAAACGTCGCATAACTTCAAGGTAATACTCCTTATTAACCGTATGACCTTGTGGTAAGAACTCTTGATGCACTATGCCATTATAATCGAAGAAAACAGTAAACAAAACCTTCAAAACCTTGATCGAACTTGACGTGCTTTTTTCGCTCTTGACGTTGGATGCTTCCAGGTGGACGATTGTGCATTGGTTTCGACATCATAACCGTACACCCATGTTTCATAACCAGTTATGACTCTTTCAAGCAAACTTGGATCGTCGTTGACGTCATTTAACAGCTCTTGAGCGATTGTTTTTTTGGTCAAAATTCAGCAGTTTCAGCAAAAATCACCGAGCTCATAAAAACACGTCGAACCTTAGCAACTACCACAGACAAAGTAAACAGTGAATATAGCTGAAATTGCATCATACTTTAGGAACATGTATACCAACACAATAAAAACAAAATTTTGACCCTCGGACTCTCCAGACCCGCGAAATTTAAAAATTCCGGGTACTTTTTGAACACACCTCGTAAGTTATAAAAGAGAGCTTAAAGAAGAAAGATTTGAATGAGTGATGTTAAAACTTGAAGCTTTTATTGAAACAACTTGCCACGCACCGTACCCAACAACGGTTCAGATGCAACTATTGGCCGCTTTAGACCTTAAATCAATTGAAATTCTTTCTTTGGAGCATGAAACAAAATTAATTGTTTGCGTCCTATTCGAAGACGCTTTGTGCGCAGACCAAAAAATGCTGAATTATTCCCTAGGTAAATTTTACCGGTTGTGAAGTACGGAGGAGGATCGATAAACTCGTGTGGTTACTTCGCATGGCTCAACCCACATTGGACTAATTCATCGAATTGATGGCATCCTCACTATAGAAAAATATTTCGAGAAACTACAACATGTGATGCTGTCGTAAACTGATGAGAATTCACCTATAATATAGAGATTTCAACATGACAATGATCCAAATCACACGTAGTAAATCTCACGCAGAAGTGGTTCGAGAACAATTCAGTCAATGTTATTGAATGGGCTTCAGAAAGTCTATGACCTGAATACTATAGAGCACCTCTGGGGCTACCTTAAGACTGTTGTAAACAGTATAAACGTAACAAATTTGGACAATAACTACACCAATGTTAAAACTTGCTGTGGACAGATTTCAAACTCTTACACGCTCAATGTAACGCCGATGCAAGTGGGTACCTCCATAGGCCAATAATAAAAAAACTGAATGTGAGCAATCAAGAATTCAAAGAGTCAATAACTTTCTTCAAACTCCCGTTAAACCAAAACTGAAAAAATGTCACGCATTACTCCTTCATCATTCCTTTATAGACATTCAAAGATAACATATTAAATCGTACAGTTTGCTTATCGGTGCAGTTTTCTGTAAGTGAACTTTAAAAAGTGATAACTTGTGTTAAGAGAGTTTGGGAAATATTTTATTGTAATGGATATTAAACGACAAGGTTAGTACTTTCTAAAAACCATACATTTTATTGTTAAATACCTTCAAGTCCAATTGTATGGGTCTCTGAAGCAGAGCATTTTTTATAGTACTTTTTATAGATATGTTTACGGTAAATTAGAGATTTAGTAGGTTTCCCTTCGAGCTCCTTCTATGAATTTGGTATTCAAGTGTAGAATATTGTCCTACCTTTCGAAATAATTGTAAGATTTTTTCCCCTTTTGAAGTTATAACTTTTTCAGTAGACATTATTACGATAAAATTACTGAAACAAAAAATAACAAAATATTTTGTATGTATGAACTATTTTATCTTTGGTAAGTAGTGATTATGAATGCTGTTGCTTACGGCGCGGCGTTTCTTATTTAACAAATGGCTAGAAATCCGTGAAAATAACTCTACGTGTGTAACCCAAGCAAACCAAATACTTGAACTCATCAAATGCAGTTGGTTTGATGAAGGCGAAGAAAACGTGAAATTTGAACCTCTCTATGACCGATTTCTTGTGGTTTGCAATAAGTTAACGGAATTTGGGAAAAAGTAAAGCCAGAAAAAATTGTTTGATAAGATCTTATTCCGCATTGCTCGATAAATCTGAGATCGTTTCACTAAGCGTTGCTGATGAAAATAATTCAAGTACGAGTGGGAGTGCGTCACAGCAACGAGGTCGTCGTAGGAAAACTTTTCAGGAATGTTCTGCTCGTTCTAAGCGAAGACGTTTGGCAGAAATATCAATGACTGATGAATTTATAGCCACAGCTTTGCGTGAAACATCAACAAATCTAGAAACACTCGACAAAGAAACCTCTAAAAGCCTTCAATTAGAAGGTAAATGGGGATTTTATGGAAGTACTGAACAGAGCGAATACAAGCAGAATTTTCGTGAAACTGACGCGAAAGACTGTGACTAATTTGTCACATCTTACGTGCATCTCATTGCAGCTGCAGTTAAAAAAGGATACGGAAGTGATAATTATTTGGAAAAATACTCAACCGGCTTCAACACGATACTGTCGTGCAATAAGATTTCAGTTTAAAAAAAGAAACTGCTGCTGTTTCTGTGTTTGAAGAAAAGTACTTTTTAGAAAAAATTAATTCGTTGCAACCCTTAACTGTAATGATCGCTGATGTTGAATGGTCAGTCAACTACAGTTTACATTTAACTATGGTGGACGGTAAAGTTTGTAACGCGCTGAACGACTCCACATCATTGAAATGTTACATATGTGGAGCTACACCCACGGAAATGAATAACATTAATCTGTGACTTCAAAAGGTGGTCAATACCAATAGTTTTTCATTTGTCTTGTCCTCACTTCACGCATGGATAAGGTTTTTTGAGTTTTTTGTACACATTTCGTACAGACTTAAATTTAAGAAATGGCAGTTAAGAGGTGAAGATAATTTGAATTTGAAAATAAAAAGAAAAGTGTTAAAGCTCAGGTCCGAGCAAAACCAGGATTGATCGGGGACAGACCGAAACCAGGCGGAAGTGGTTCCTCAAATGATGGCAATACAGCCAGAATTTTTTTTTAAATCCTAAAATTGGGGCTGAAATAACCGGAATCAACCAAACGTTAATAGACAGATGTGCCACAATTTAACAAGTATTAAACTCTGGGTTTAACATCGAAGCCGATAAATTCAAAGTTTTTGCTTTGGAGACAGCTGAGCAGATAATAAAAACCTATCCATGGTATTATTTACCGGCTTCGCTCACAAGGTGTTGTTACATGGTGCATTAGTCATTGAACATCATAGCCTTATTTCTATTGGCGAATTGAGTGAGGAAGCCGCAGAGTCCCGAAACAAGGATATACAAAATTACCGACTCCACAAGAAAAATGTCTCGCATTGTCACAAATAACGACCTTTTCTATTAACTTCCGATCCATTAATATAAAATATAAGAAAATTACATGAAAAAAATCTTTCTTATCTAAATCAATATTTTATGTTTTTTTTTTTTTTTTTTTCTACAATTATGCACAAATAAACAAACTAAAAGAATAATAATAAACTTAATTTTATTTTTCCAAAGCAATAAATGAAGTTGTGATAAAAATATTTGTTTCACATTCTTTTGTTTACAATTTTTAAGTCTCATAATTAAAAAAAAATTAAATTAAAAAGATGAATAAATAAAATTGTAAAATTTTTAAAAAACATTTTACTTCACTGAATTGAAAAGTGTATTAATTATATTTCCATAGCTGTACTTTTAAAGATAGTTAAAAAAAGTATGGTTTTAAAGAGTACAAACTAAATTTAATTTTTTAAGCTGCAAGAAAACCTAAAATGGTTCAGGAAAATAAAAATAAAAAATCGTTAAAACGTTAAAGTAAAAATAAATTTTTTGTGAAGTTTTAAAGCATAAGAAAGCGATCTACAAAGTCAAAGCTACAACTTTTACTTCAAAAGTTACATTAAAATTAAATTTTAACTTGCAACACTGTTTCCAAAATAGTTTACAAAAAAAAAACAAGCTGTGAAATATTCGGCGCCGATTGCGATGGCTATTTTATTATACTTAGTCACTTGTAATAAATTTAAGTAAATAAGCAATAAAATCAAAAATAAAACACAATGTCTAATTATTTTATGGAAAAGATTTTACAATAGTGATTTCTTTGTTGATAACATCCGGTTGGTGGTCATAAACAGTAATCATTTAAACAATATGCGGCCGAGAAAAGCAGTAAAACAAAGAGAACTTCCTGGCAAAATATTACTCTTTTATTAAGGTTTAAATTATGCTAAGGGAAATTCTAATTGAAGTCCATTCGGTACATCAAATACACTTGGATGTGCGTAATGAACCTTATTTTGTTAACTAGAGCTATTTAAGAAACACTCATGTTCTATATTTTATGTATTTGCCGTCGGAAATTAGTGTTATAAAACTATATTTGTGAATCGGTTTCTATTCTATTTTATCATTATTGCTGTTGTAATCCATTTCAAGAAATTTCATACCTAAAGAGCTATGTATGTATATTCTAGTGGTAAACGTTTGGAGAATCATTAGACGAGAGACAATGAAAGTAATAAAAGTAATAAAATGCCGCACATGGTACCATAAAATCCTAAAGGTAACTTTAATAGCAGTTTCCTTTTTAGTTTTGAGCTATGCTAATAAAATAATTAAGGAAAGATATTAGTATGCTAGTGGCTAATAAAAATAAAGACCCCAATAGTTTTTTCTTTGTTCACTATAGTCTCTAAAAGCCCTTCGATTTCTTGATCTATTTAAAGAAGTTGTCTCAATGTATTAAAAACAAATTCTTAGTAAAGTGGGCCTTAGAGATGAAGAATGGCACTCAGAGCATAAAATTTGTAAAAAAAAAAACCGATGCGCAATTGCCGTCGGTTTTTAAGGCTTAAGATCTGCAAAGAAATCTATAAATTTCATCTTAGACCATTTTACTCTTGCGGCTAGACTTGCGAGTTCCATTAAAGACAAGAGAACAAAGAATCTCCACGTTAAAGGTCTTACAGACTTATTCTAGCGCTCATCTGGGGAAATTTTTCTAGTACTATCTACTATTCATAGTAAGGGAATTTCTATTAAAGTCGGTAACGTGCGTCGCGTCGGTAATATTGCGTAGGTATTCTGTTATTCACGTGAACTCATTGATATTCAATTCCGCTTATGTAATGTTGCGGATGTTTGTCTTAATAGGTCTTCTTTCTGGTTGGTTGTTGGTAAAATGTGGGTAAAAATTAGTTTATTTTACTTAAATAAGAATATTTGTTTTCATATAAAAGATGTTTAAAATTCTTAGGGGTAGACCGGCAAACGAAGATCAATTCACTGCGATAATTTCTGAAATAAAATAAAATACGGGAGTTGCCAAAAATAATATAAGTGGGGTTGTATGTCCAGTATCTCCTGTTATACTTATCTAAATTTTAATTAAACGAAGTCTACACTAAAAGTCTACTCAACGCCATGTTGCAAATAACCTTCAGCAAAAAACCTTAAACAAGCACCTAATTTCTTTACAAATAATTAATTTGCAATTTAAATAATTACGGAGTAAATTAACTTAAATCTTAAAAATGTATTTAACATTTTTACATGACAAGCTGTTAACGTGAATGTCAAATTAGTTTGGGATAATGTAGTTAACCCGATGGATAGCAGAATGCGAATAAGTGAATTGAATATTATACGACCCATGTGAATAGCCGAATAGGGCTGTTAGACTAGAAGAACGAAAATTGAACTAACAGCTAGGTTCCAGAATTCGAGTGAAATAAAACCGAAATTGCAAATCGAGTGAATTTATTTTCAGTGTTTTGCATTTCGAGCGATTTGGTAACTCCAATTTTTTTTTCGAAATCACTTCGTGAAATTGAAAACAGCTAATGTCTGTCATTTGGGATATTATTGAAGAATTTTTATTTTGGCAAATTGTTTTGTTGTGTTCGATTCGCTTCTTTAGCTTAATATTCAAGACTCTGGTGTCGTTTTCCTCAAAGAAAAACAGTTTTTACCGTGTGTTCAAGAATGGTAGCTAAAACTAATAAATAAATTCCATTGATGATTGGTTAAAAACTCATCAATGATCGGCGAGTTTTCAAGGAAGACTTAACCTCCGTTTTAATGCCCAAGCTTTAACGAGTGACATATATAGCTCTACTCCAAGAAGAAAATTGGGCCTCGTAATTTATAATATTCTATTTAAATGAGATCCGTGCAGCTTGACAAAAAAAAAATCATATTTTAGAGTGCTTAGGGAAATGCATGATGATAGAAGTATAGGCTATGCGATGTGACCCAGGACGACATTAACTATAAGTATGGGGATAGATGAAAAATTGTTGGAAGTCTTGAACTTGAATAAGACCTGGTGTGAAAGAAAATTCTTTAATTTTTTTTTTGCAATCACCAATTTCTTCAAGCTTCATAGCCATATTGTCTTAATGTCACAATTACATTCAAGCTTGAAGTTTCGTCTTTATAACCTTTGGAAATAATGTAAAATTTCTTAATCAAAGTCAGGTCTATAACATAAAACAAAATCCTGAGGTGTTTTAAATAATATAAAGATTATATCGATGAACTGCTCGTATAAGTACCCCTCGTAAATACAGAAGAGTATAAATTCTATTGTTCAAATGCAATTAAAAATCTTTCGAGTTCCCTGCTCAACTCAAGAAAACACACGAACCATTAAAATAAAAAAAAAAACAAAAAACAACTTAATGTGTTTTCAAATAAATTACACCAGTTATAAGTAAAATAAATCTTCTGCCAAACAGTTAATATAGCATATCGAATGGAAAAACTCGAACTCGAGTAAAAGAAGAAAACACATACAAAAAGCTTAAAAACCTGAACAATTAACATTTAAGTGGTGTTGCAAATTACTCATTTTGGGACTAAAAACAACGTTTTTAAACAACCAAGCTCACATTAAGCCCCAAAATATATATATAATCCATTTACCTACCTGTACCAGTGCCACACCTGAGGAGCGTCTCTGTCAGTTCTTTCAAAGTAAAACAACAACACTGCCTTTGATTTTTGTTGGTCCCATCACAGATCACGAACTCCTACTCAAAAAATTAACAAATAAAATAAAATAAAATTAATTTCCAATCCAGTAGCTGTGAAGTGAGATTGGAGCGCGTAAAGCCCCAAAGGCGCAACCGACACGGCACAACGAGGTGTATTAGTGTGTAAGCAATTTTTTGATATGACCAATCAGCGGGCTCATAAAATAGCCCAGACATCAGCAATCAGCATTCCAATTCCGACCAAAGTAGATTTCGATTGCCAGCACAAGCGGCGCGGCGGCCGTCAGCGAGCGGCATACCGATTCGTGCTGTTGTACATAGCTTAAGCTATAGACAGAGGTTTTATACATGGACAGCGACTGGACATTGGAGATTGGACACACTACTTCTTGAAGAGAGATCGTATAGCTGTCATTCGGTGACAAATTTAATTTCATGAAATTTTAAATTTCCGATCTCCAACTCGAGGTAAGATCGTAAAATATTGATACGAATTAACTGGCGGATGTGTAGTGTATGGTATTGATGACATTTTAAGAGGTTTATCGTTGTGACAGTTTAAGTGTCGATAGTGGGCTTTAATATTTATTATTAT
The DNA here is from genome assembly GCA_951509635.1 of Eupeodes luniger. Taxonomy (NCBI): domain Eukaryota; kingdom Metazoa; phylum Arthropoda; class Insecta; order Diptera; family Syrphidae; genus Eupeodes; species Eupeodes luniger. The sequence goes on from OX608073.1 coordinate 85,582,392, forward strand.
GGTGAGGATTAAGTGTATTAAAAAGACATGTCGTTTTTTTGTGTTTTGTTTGTTAAGAAAACTCGTGCGCGGCGCGGCGGAAATCATTTAGCCTTAATTTTTTGTTTTTATTTTAAACTTTGATTTATGATAATTACCTTAATTATAGTTAACTTTTATTGGGAACTTAAGTTTATAGACATAAGTAGGGTTTTATAGTGTATGTTTTCGGAAATTTTCAATATTTAAAAATTTTATAGAGTGGGCGGGAGACTGGATTATAGTCTAGACCAGCGATGCTATAAAAACTGGATCTCAAGTTTTTGGAAGCATATCACTGATGGCGCTCTATTAAAAATGTAAACTAATTTGAAAATGAGTTCCAGTTGACATTCCAAGGAAAACAAAGGTATCACGCAGAGTCAACAATAGAAATCTCTATGCGCTAAAAAAGAGCACCATATTGTTTAGTGTGAATTAGTTACAACTTTAAGAATAATTTTTTTGATGTTAGTTACAAATTACTTAAGTTGGAGATTGGTCACATAGACTCAATAAACTTATGACGTTAATATAAAAAAAAATAAATACGATATTTAGCACTTGTTCTACACTCAAGTTGTTAGTATTAAACAAAATAGACAACATAAAAGCCGTCACACCAAATTAAAAACCTAAAATATTATTTTCTGACTTAAGACCTTTTTACTTGACACCAAAGATATTTTTCGACTGATTTAAGGTATAATTTGTATGTTGAGTGTGGTATGAGAAGTTGTGCGCAAGTTGGACGAGCACTATTGATCTTCTAAAAACTCGACGGGGCCTTGAAGGTCTGACTGGAAGAACTGTTTGAAAAGTCTCGTTGGAAAATCTTGTTGACTGAGGCTGTTAAGGATAAAAGGCTCTGTCAACTATTAAAATAGAATAGAAGCGGAAAGTTCGTCAACCTACTTTATGATCAGCAAGGTAGAGGCCATATTGTTTCTTTTACTTTCTTTCAAAATCTTTTCTTTTAATCAGTCACTAAAGGCAAATTATCATGGGAAGCTACAGCTTCGAGAAACCCTTGCAAATGATAAAACTTTATTATCAAAATGGATGTTCTCTAGTAGCAACGATGCCCTAGTAGCTACGATTTTTTCTTGTGGGGCTTTCTTAAGTCACAAGTCTATGCGCAGTCCTCAAAGACAACATTGATTGATTCCATTGGTCAATTTCAGCCAAATTGTGAGCCAACTTCTTGGTTGCAGTACTATTTCAACAGGCAGCTATTTTGTCAGCTGTCAAGTGATTTATTTTAAGTTTGTTCTGAATTTCAACAATTCCAAATTGCTGACATTTATTTTGAAAATCATGGTTCCTTTTTTTCATGAGCAATTTTTGTTTAGGTAGTACACATAGCATGATTTTTAGTGCGTAGGACTGTCATGCCAGTGGTCTTGGATTCAATCCCTGCCTGTGCCATCTAAAGTTTTTTTTTTACAAGGGTAGGGTATAGTGGGTCAGATTCGACACATTTCCTGCATATGCCCTGTAGAAAAAGGCCTTATATATCAGAATTTCTTTCCAGAAGCCGACGCGACGTATCCATTTGATACCAGCCTCCTTTTCGACCAACCACGAACGAGGAACTGTAACATTATTTTTTGTTGAATATTCAAAAGCAAACTTTCGTGCCATTGAATACGAAAAACCAAACGTCTGGGCCGAACACCTGTGGTGGTTATCATTAGAATCGTTATTTGGATTCAGTTTTTTAAGTCTAGAAATAAGTGTCGTCAGTTAAAAATTATATTTTCGAGCAGCTGAAGTGGGTGTTTCTATTTGGCTTAAAATTTCTTTCAGAGTGTTTTGAAGAGTTATTTCATCAATGTCACAGCGATTAGTTTTCTTTTTATATGAGCGAACCATTCTAAAAATCAGCCGTTCGGCTTCGGCTTAATAGTGTAGGTTCCCTCCATTTCTGACAACATTACTCGCAAACAGGGATGGTTGAGAGTTCTTAGTCACTAGGCCATATTTCTGAACGGACTGTTGCGCCATCTAACTTATTTTATTAAATTTTGTTTACCGATGAAGCTCACTTTTTGTTGAATGGATAACGTAAAAAAACTAAACTGCAGTATTTGGTGAGTAACAAACCCTATAGCCCTTAACTTGTTGAAGAAAACTTTGGCAACCGTATAGTTTCACGTAACTGACCTGTGAATTGGTCTTCAAGATCGTGCAATTTAACACTGATTGACTATTTTCTATTGAGATATGTGAAGTCGTCAGTAAACGCCTATTGACTACTTAGAGAATAACATTAGCCACGTTACTGCTGACATCCTCCAGCTTAGTCTACGTCCGAGCTAGCGTTGGCGGTCATATGGTAGAAATCGTATTTATATTATAATGCTAAAAAAATTATCTTTCTTTAAAACTTTGTTTTAAGTAAGCAACTAAGTTCTCTACCCCCTAAAAAAAGCTTACACCTTCTTAAATGTCTAAAGACAAAAAGCTTATAGAAGATTTTCAGCAGACTTTGAACGCTCTACTCACGGTTAACCGTTTCTTTGATCCCAGTCATAAAATTTCATAAACTAATTATTTGGATCTTCTGGTTGTATTTTAGCTATTGTTTCCGAACTATTCGTCGTGTAACTTCCTTCATCGTTTCTTAAAAATACAAATGTCCTATACCTACTTCAAACTTATAGAATTTTCTACAAGAAATGTCATGATTTTTTTTGTTTATAAAATCAACAGGTCCCGAAATAATTAAGTCTTAAAATTTGATTCAATTCAAATGCAAAATTCCTCATCTAAAAATTAACATGAGAACATAATCTCATCACAAAGAACTTTTTCACATTCGGAATTATTAGCAAAGAATGACTTTTTGTGTCCCTTCTAAATTTGTATTATAGTTACGCAACATGACGTTGATTGTGTTTCACTCCTTCCTCCCCATTTTACCTATTACACCACAAAAATTCTTCTTCTTCGCATATATGTATGTTACTCTGTTGGGTGTAATAGCAATGTCAGCACCCATCAAAAGCAGATGACATTTTCCTTATGCGAAGGAATATTTCGACAGGCAGAATATAGTATAGTGGGTTTTGTTTTTCCCATATTTTCAATATGATTTTCTATGGCAACCCAAGAGACTTTCACCCACATACCTTCACCATACACTGCACCACATACAAAAACACACTAACGACAAAATAACATATCCACTTACTTTGGCTTATGAAAATATGAACATGTATCTATTACAGTGATGTGTCCAAAAAATACGTAAAATCTATGCAAATTTTGAGGATTTTTTTAATTCTTAAACTTTTGAAAAAAATTAGTTTGCAATCATTTTTGCAAATGGCGTCAAATGTCATAATATAAGAAAATGAATGAACCAAATAACCATGAAAGATTTTTTTAATTGGTAGCGAACTGCCATTTGTCGATAAAATTAAGTTAGGGTGCCGTGAAATAAAGCCAAGGGATATAAGACTAAATTTCAAGAATTGGTTTTATTTCACTTTTGTAAAATGCAATAAGGCCAATTTTTGAAAGTTGGCCTTTTTTCACAGGCACCTAAGTTAGTTGACAAAAAATCTGCACAGCTCTGTATAGGGAAACATTGGAAAGAGTCTTCTATGAGCAAAAACACAAAGGAAGTATGAGTTGAGCATTATATACCTACCAAACATTTTAGAGATGACATTTTTGACAGCGGCATGAAAATCAATTTGCAATACGTCAATCGTGGTTGTTATTTTATTTTGTTTTGCTTTTTTGTTTTGTTTTGTGTCTGTCAATGTTTTTTGGCAAAATTACACGACAGCTCGATGTGACATGTTCTCTATATGTTTTGCTAAATGAATAAAGTAATAATAATAAGAAGAGGAGGGTGTGATGTTTGTTATGGATTTAAGATGTTTGAAGGTGTGTTGTGTATATTATTTGTTTAAATTAAATCTCTTTTTTTTCCTGTAGGTTAATGGAACGTTGTCATCTTGATCTTGTGAAACTTTAAATGGTAAAATTGATACATATATTTTTAATAAGTCGGGATCTAGAAGTTCGGTTCGTTGTATTTATTGGGAAAATTGATCAAGAATGCTATTTTGAAGGAACTCAGGTGTGAAAGATTTGTAAGGAGAATAATTCTATCTAGTGTCCATAGCTGAGAAATGGGTTTTCCATACTGCCTTCCTAAAAAAGAGACATTAAAGGTGTGGGCAAACAAGTGCAGTTAAATATAATTATTAGGTATTTTTCAGTTCACGGGCAAGCTAATCAGTGCTCTTAGCTAACTTTTGTAAAATGGCCGGAAACAAATACTCTAACGAAATAAAAGAAAAAAAATTATAAAAGAATATAAAAGCGGAATAAGTCAAATTAAAGTATCGGAAAAATATTCCATTCCAAAATCAGTGATTTGCCGATTAATAAAATGTTAGAAATCCAAAAAGTTATTCCAAACGCTTCATCGATGTGGCAGACAAAGAAAAACAACAAAACGAGATGATTCTGCAATAAATAAAATCAATTAAAAAAGACCCTTTTATATCATCTAGAGAAATACAAACCCTACTCGACCTGAAAGTAAGCGCGAGAACAATTCGGAGACGAGCTGTTGATGGTGAACTAAAATCTTTCAAAGCTGTAATAAAGCCTTTTATTTCCACCAAAAACAAGATGGCGAGATTAAAATTTGCTCATTACCTCGGAACGTACTCTTTTCGGACGAGTCCAAATTCAATTTCAAGGGTTCCGATGGTTTCCGTCGTGTTCGCAGGCCAGCCAAAGAGTCACTAAAACCACGTTACACCAAAGCTACTGTAAAACACGAAGGATGTAGGTGACGTGAAATAACGCCAAATGAAATAAAGCCAAATCCAACAAATTTGGCATTATTTCGTTTTTGAAAACGAAATAAGGCCAAATTTTCAATTTGGGTTTATTTCGCTTAAGAAAACGAAATAATAGCAATTTGGCATTGTTTCGATTTAAAATTTTGCAGAATTAGGAAAAAACATAAAGTAAAATAATCTTTTGTTTTCTCTGTATGCTAAATTAAATTCTTTATTCAAACAAAAATAAAAATAAACAAACACATTTGTACAAAGAAATACAAAATTTTTAAAGTTCACTTTTTTACATACAAAACACGCAAAAATGGTTGATTTATTGTCTAGAATAGCTACTTTTGCTAAAAAGTTTTTTTGAATTGATAGCACGGCCTACTAACAGCTAGGTATGTAAGGGGGGGCATGCTGCCCCCCTGCAACCCCCCTGCTTGGGCTCACTATAGGATTTGGGGTGGGTGCGAGTTTGGGTATATGCAAAGAATTTTTGCATTTGAGCACTAAAATCAAAGAAATTCCCAACAAAAAAAAGGAAGTATGGCTTATAGTTATGAAAGAATCACAACGCATTCGTGTTCTTTGCATATACCCAAACTCGCACCCACCCCAAATCCTATAGTGAGCCCAAGCAGGGGGGTTGCAGGGGAGCAGCATGCCCCCCCTTACATACCTAGCTGTTAGTACGCGCCGTGCTATCAATTCAAAAAAACTTGTTTTAGGCTCCAATTTAAAAAATTCGGCGTTGTTTCCATTATTTTTTTGGCCTTATTTCTTTTTATAAATCGAAATAAAGCCAAATTGGTTTTATTTCGTTTTGAACAACGAAATAAGGCCAAATTTGAAATTTGGCGTTATTTCATTTGGCACTATTTCACGTCACCAAGGATGTAAGGTAATGGTGTGGGGATGTTTTTCAGGGCATGAACTGGGATCGATTCACCAAAAAGATGGTACAATGGATCGTTTTATATACCGTGACATTTTTCAAAATATTATGCTGCCACACGCTGAGGACCAGTTTCCTCTGAAATGGATATTTCCGCGGGACAAAACGGTCCAAAGCACACGCGTCCGATACTGTTAAGACTTGCAGCCCTATTCTGCTATTCATCGGGGGGAATTTTTTTTGAATTTTCACTATTCTGCTATTCATTCGAAGTGAATCTGTGTATGTCGGTAACGTCGGTAATACTGCGCGGTATTCTTCTATTCACGTGAACGTATTCATTCATACAATTCAGATCCGCATATAAAATATAGCGGATTTTTCATTTGATAATGGATAATTGTTGGTAGCAAAATGTAAGTAAAACTAATTTATTAGAATATTTGTTTTATAAATCAAAGATTATTAACATTTTTATGGGAAGAACAACTCACAAAGAACAATTTTCAACAATAATTTCTGTAATCAAATTAAATCCAGACAACAAAAAATAACGCTAAAAGACAACCCGAATTTGTCGCGCAAAAAGACTCGTTGTTTCGTTAGTTGTGTGGCAAGTGCTATAAAAAGTCCGTTATCATCTTAAGATAGCGAACAGCAGGTCACAGTAGCTGCCTGACCTGCCTAATTTTGTAAAAAATAGGGTCCGATGATGCCGCCAACGCATAAACCGCACCAAACATTCACTCTTTGCGGGTGCATTGATTTTTCAACAATCACTCTTGGATTATTCGCCGAAATGCTGCAATTCTGCGTATTGAGGTGTCCATTGAGGTGAAAGTGTGCTTATCACTGAAGATGTTTTTTTTTTCGAAAATTGATCATCCACTGTTGGAATTTCTTGCCACAATTCTGACCATTGACGATGCTGGAAATGGTCAAGAATCTTTAGTTCTTAAGCGTTAGAGATGCAATTGTTGGGCCCGACGCGGACGACTAGTTGAGGTGGACGAATCTTCAGCACACTATCGAAAACAGCAGCAACATTTTCTGCAGAACAAGCTGTACGAGCTTGCACTGGTGTTTTCACACCTCCTACAGACCTGGTTTGCTCAAATTTTTGTACGATTTTTTCGAAAGTACGCACATTTGAACGATTAAATTGACCGAAAAAATCAAAAAGTACACGATATGAATTTCGATTTGAACGCCCATTTTCACAATAAGCCTTCAAATTGGGTGAGTCTGAAATGTCAAAATGTCAAAACTTGATGCTTAGGCGTGGTTCAAATTCAACATCGGCCTTTAACCACTCTTAATAAAGTCCTAGCTGAATTAAAAGGAGCGGTTAGTCGTTCGCTTCGATTGCTAAGTTAATTGGACCTTGCATAAGTGAATAATCCGAGACCTTTGTCCCGAATTCCTCTCAAGTTAGGCAAGGCTGTATACTCTGACCAATACTGTTCATCTTGTATTGTCGCTAGGTAACGTACTGCAAGCAGTTTTGTCGAATGGAAATGGAGGAATTCAATGGTTCTGCAATCTCGATCAAAAATTGGTACTATGCTTACTATCGCATAGGACTATGGATCTCCATTAAATAACAACAAGGTACAACAAGGTATTAGAGAGAAGCAGGCATCGTTCTGCCAAAAATCAAATTGACAAAAACTAAAAGGATGAGCTTTGGAACTTCCTCATGGATTTAAATTAATGTTCTTGGAAAATCCGTACAGATGGTAGAAGTTTTCCAATATATTGGGAGTATTGTCTCAACAGGTGGCGAAACTGAACTGGATGTAAACAGCCATATCAAAAAAGTAATGACTACTGACCAAAATATGGAGAAATAACTATAAGCTTCAAGACCAACGACGTTTGTTCCTCTCCAATGTTGAATCCTAGCTGCTTTATGGGTGCAGCACTTGGAAAGTCGTTCGTTATTACGTGTCTTAGCAACATCTAGAGGATTTTCTGATCTAACCGTATCTCCAATACAGAGCTTCATGGGAGAACGGGTCAGCAACTCATAGACTCCATTATACGAAGACGAGAGTGGATAGGCACAAAGATTTCGGGTATATTACCGGTCAAGCGATGTACAGGAAGGCAGACAAGTGGGCCGGCCTAAAAATACTTGGTGAAGAACGGTCGAGCATGAATCAGCACGACTGGAGAAGAGTTGTAGAGACCTGAAGTATATCTCTAGAAATCGCAGATGATAGCGCGTAGGATTAGTGGAGACCCAGGTACGTTATTGGACTGGGGACCTAATAAAGTAAATATGCTTGAAAAGCTGAGCCGTTTGGATCAAAGAAGAGTTTACGTTCTTGAATTGACTCCCAACTTTAGCCTACAACAATCCAAATCTCATTTTTTTCTCACCGTGTGATGTCGGGCGCAATTAGTTTTGTTCATTAGTTCAGTCGTACAGTAACCATGGGGTGCTTTATTTTGACCAGTATGTATGCGTAAGGGTGTTCTAAAATATGCACAGCATTTTATTATTCCGCCTTTTTTGTAATCTAGTGTAGACTACCATAAAAAGGGCAATTTGACATCTGACAGCTCTTCTGCTTTTTCAAGGTCTTTAATATAGTCAAGAAAAAAGTGTCTACTTAACTGACGAATTTTCCAAATAATTTAAACTAAAAAAGTTTCACTCTGCATTGACAAATTGTTGTTGTTTTTTCTTCGGTAGAGGAACAATTTGTGTGTCAAGTAATTTTTTATCGCCATCAAAATCCAGAATCCCATCCAGGCATATGGAATAATGTATTTTTCGCCTTGTTTTGTTTTATTTTTCTTTTCTCACAGTTGAAAAAGTGAAAAAATATTAGAAATCATTTGTCAAAAGTTGAATGTTATTAAATGAGTTTCTTTTTTTACACTTTTTCTGCATTTCACTCCTCTTGTCACACAATTATTCACTTCGTCCTTCCTTATGCCATTCATCTTCTCTCTAGTTATAATATATCTAGTAATATTTTCCCTGCCCTGTCATCCTTTACCACTCACTTATTCACTCACTCACTTTCATATAAAACGGACAACTCACGCTCTTGCCAACCAAACACACTCACACACTTATACAATATTACATTTGTACGTTTATAGGTAGATAGATATTCAGAAAGAAATATATGTCAAGACAACTGACAGGAACAGATCCTTTTCTTGGAATCTTGGGCTTTTGCGGCATCCATCATCCTGTCGTTATGGGTCGTTGAAAAGGAATCTCCATACATTTTTCTCTGTTTCTGTTCTGACGTTTTCACTTTTTCGCCCAACTTTTTTTTCCCGTCTTTCTTTTCCTCGTCCTCTCGTAGTTGCCGTCGTTTTTATTTTTGCCATTTTATTTGGAAAGGAAAAGAAAAATATTGCCACATGACGTGCGTGGAAGGATCACGAAAATTTCCGTTCTATTGTCCTGAAGAGAGAAGGAGCTCTAAGAAACGTAAACTCGTAGAACGAAGAGCTGGCTGGAGCTGGAGGGATAGACTATACTCGTACACTGACAAAGAGGGTGCAAAATTCCATGGTGCTGCCTTTGGCTTGGGTTGAGGAAAAATTGAAGTAAAAATAATAAATTAAACACGAGGAGTCGTTTTCTTATTGATTTATCCTTGTGATTGATATCTGCTAATGAGAGTGATTTATCATTGTGTGTGATGTGGAAGTGGAACTTGGGTTTTGCTTTTTCATTGCTTCTCAGTCAGATATGGTCATACGGCGCGGCGGCAGCGGCGTCGACGCAAGGCGGTAGGTCTTGGGTATTCGTATTGGCTTCACTTTATAAGTGACTGACATCACGGGAGGGATATTTGGAGGGAAGTCAAAAAGGAAACAGGGTGTTAGATGTCCTGGTGGTGTGCACTTTTGTCTTGTTGATGAATGGTGTAATTGGAAAAGTTGATGTTGATGATATTTGGAGAGATGATGCTGAAGGTTAATGGATTGATGATGATTCATGAGAATTCTATTTGGTTTGGTTTTGTGTTTAATTTTTTGTTTTCCTTCTCATTATTTTGAGAAGGAGAATTGTTCAAGATTTATAATGTATAGGACATTGTATGAATTATTTTAAATGATTTATCTAAAGGGAGTTTTGAAATGACAGGTTTATACTCAAAAGTCATCGTCAAAGGTAGCCATTGCTACATTTAATTTTTTTTCCTGGCAGTTGTTAAAAATACTTTTGTTGTCATTTGCTAACATATCAATCTTCTCCGTTAAAGGTCAAAGTCACACTCCAAGTTTAACCTTTGGGGTTTGCTATCTTGTTAAAGGCATACCTGTGTGCCCTATTGCTGAAGTTTGCTTGAAAAATTCAAAATCTTGATGTTTTTGTTCCCTATCTTTTTGATTTGTATATTTTGTGAATTTTATTGAATATTGGGGACATCCAAATAATTGTCAAATCCCTTATGTTTTAAATCTAAAAACCCAAAGTTTTTGTATTTTCTTGGTTTTAATTTTATTTAAATCAATAAAACGCTAGAGATTTGAATAAAATTTTATATTATATATTGTAACGTGATACCAAACAAGTATATTTTTGGAAAAAATTGCAATTAACGGTTTTTTTATAAATCAAAAAAACAAAACAAAAATATTTACCTCGAAAAATGTACGAACAAAAAACGATTTTATCTCCAAAACAATTTTGTGCAACGAAGAATAATGTTTTTAACATCTGGTAAAATTTTAAGAAAAATCGGATTTACAGTTTTTTTTATAAAAAATAAAAACCTATAAAAAACATTACTCAAAGTTGGTAAAAATTGATTTTCGACTTAAATATCTTTTCAAAAATTTAAGATTATGGCTTCCAACTAGTTTTATCTTATAAGAAATATTGTTTTCAACATTGGGTAAAATTTTGAGAAAAATCTAATTGACAGTTTTTTTTATAAAAAATAAAAACTAAAAAAAATTAATAAAAGTTGGTAAAAATTGATTTTCGACTCAAATATCTTTTTAAGACTCTAAGATATTGGCTTTTAGCTAATTTTTTGTTATAAGCAATGTTGTTTTCAATATTCGGTAAAATATTGGGAAAAATCGAATTGACAGTTTTTTTTTACAAAAATTTAAAACCTAAAAAAAAAAACAATACTAAAACTTAGTAAAAATTTACTTTCGACTCAAATATCTTTTCAAAAATTAAAAATATTGGCTTCAAACTTATTTATCTCACAGAAAATATTGTTTTCGACGTTCAGTACATTTTTTATAAAATTCCAACAGTCAGTTTTTTCAAAAAAATTAAAATCTAGAAAAAATAGTACGCAAAATTGGTAAAAATTGATGTTCGGTTTTCGAGATCTCGTGAACAACAGAAGATATTGAGTTTAAATTAATTTAATTCATCCAATTTGTATTTGTTTATATAAGAAATAAGTTTTTTTTAAGACATGCTACTAAAATTGGCAAAAATTGGTTTTCGACTAAAAATCTATTTAACAAAAAAATAATTTCGAAATCAAGCTAATTTATTTTTTAATTTTTGAGAATAACTACAACTAACAACTTTTTTTAACAAAACACGAAAACCTGCAAACTTTTAACAAATCGACAAACAGGATGGGAAGTTATCAGTGTGGGTAGCATTCCAGCCTCTTTTTTGTAATTCAATTCATGATGATTTACCAAATCTAATATTCTGTACATATATTATAATTGTTAAAAAATCTTCAGTAGTTGTTAGTCCTTACCTGTCCTACATAAACCTTAAAAGAACGCTGAAGCAGTTTTGCTGCTTTTGTTCTTATAAAGAATTCGGTACAAGGTTATCACATCAGCAAATTTTTGAAATACATTTAGAAAAATATAAAAATAATGTTGAAAACGGGTATTTTTAAATTTTAATATTCGTACAGCAAACATTGGAGTACTGATTGGGCATCAAAACAAAAAATAAACTCGAAACCATATTTTTCAAAACCGTTGCAGCGTACCATTCAAAGTTTTTCAAAGCTTAATATGGATGAAATGAAGACTCATCCGACATCTCATAATAGTATTTTCGGAAACTAAGTGAGATACTAAAATGATTAAACTGCATCTAGAAGAAGAAGATTTGTGATTTGCAAAATCATCATTTAAGTTTTTGTCAAGAACTAATTGTTTTTAAGCACCATGTTATCGATTTTTTACGAGGGGAGTTCCAAATATTTTCGGTGAGGGGAAACTCAGGTTTAATTTAAATTATTTGTATTCTTCAAAATAATCTTTCCTTACATCAATGCATTTATTACATCTTGAGATTCAAATTTTGTATTCCCTCTAAAAATGTGCTCTAATCTTTCTCTGCGTCTCATCCGGAAATCGATTCCCACCACCATTTTTTTAATTGACTTGGAGTTAGGTCCGGGATTTAGGGCAGGTCTTCGAAAAGACTATCACTAACGTTAGCCTTTGAAATTCGTGCTCTCTTTCTCTTAATTCCTTTCCTCAAATGATTGATGCATAGAGTGTGGTGTTTATGGTTTCACATTTTTTATATTTGATCAAAAGAAAACGTATTTGAGTTCCAAAAAATTGTAGCTACGACTTATACTTCTCTGGGGGTCTGTACCCTTTTTATGCAACTGCATAGGCTCCTATTTGCTCTCAGGGTCGTAATTACGAACCCGATTTTCTTCCCCAGTAACAATTTGATCAAGAATTGGAAGCGGTTTCACTACAGAGATCCAAAAACTCTACAACAAGCTGTCAGCACTTGTTTTTGAGTCGAAAGTAAAGTATAGGTGTGTGGTACTATTGGTACCCTGATTAATTTGTTCCTTCATTTGGGAAGGTACAACTATACTTTCAGTATAAGTTTCTCGACCTTCCTTACATTGTCTAGTTTGAATGACCCTCGTTTATTTCAACAAGTTCTATGAGACAAGCTGCGCTCCAGGAACAAATTTGATTAGCACAAAAAAGGTTACAGTAGAAGATGAAGCTCTCAAAAGGGGAAAAATACCCGATTTCTAAACATTCTTAAGCGGTGTTCCACTCAAAAAATGGGGTATATAACAAATTGGACGAGTAGTTTCTGAGATTAGCGGGTTCAAACAAACAAACAAATAAGCAAACACTTCAGCTTTAAAATATTAGCATAAATTAAATTCGAATTCAGGTCAACAAAATCCTTTGGAGAATTTTTTTTGATTTTTGTACCACAAAAGAAGCCTGATTTTGTTGACCAGTGTTAATATAAAATCTTAAAATCCCTTAAGCTAAAAATTCGAAAAATCCGAATTTTGTTTTATTTAGCAATCTTGAAAAAAAGCACAGAAATCACAAAATTCTTATTTTATACGACTTCGATTTTGGAATTTTCAGGTTTCTTGATGCGACTTTAACGTTTTGGATTTCAAGGTTTAATTATTTTTTCCTTTGGTTTTGCTTATTTTAAATATTGGGGATAAAGATTTTTCAAAAAGTCAATATAGAAGATCAAAGTTGCAACATTGTGCTCTACCGCCTAATACGTCCAAGTGCTATAGGGTGTGGAATTTGTCACTTTTTCCTTTTAAAGCCATTTAATTACAATCTTATTAAACATTACGTAGACCATGAGTTTGCTTGCTTGCTTGAAATAGTTTTCTGTATAAATATCGTTAACGGGAAATTTAATTAAAACTAGAGCTGTGGCGTCGAAGACAATAACATATATACAATGCACTTATACATATACATAAATATATATTATACGTTTGCACGTTAAGGGTTACAAAAAAATTAAACAAAAGAGTTGGATCAAAGTCGATAGTTCTTTTTCCACATACCTACGCTAAGCCTCAAAAGAATTTACTTACCTCGACTGTACACAATTTCTATAGTAGGTATGTAGCCTTATATGTACTCGTAAGTCCCTGTGTGGTGTTAATGACGCTTTCATATATAGCCAGAGCCAGCCTAGCAATGGAATTCCACTTGGCTAAGAGGATTCCACAATTATCCGATTAACCGATGTACGGCAATGGCGTAAGCACATCAGGATAAAGAGTAATTATTGAGTGAGTCAGTGACTATAACCTATGTATACCTTACCTAGATATAATATTATATGGACTTGTACCTTCCACCATCAGCCTGACCTGAACACTGAACATTGTACACCCAAACCCAACATGTGAAGTGCTTCCTATTTTAAGACCTGGTATTTATTCTCACCTCAGTGAGATTAGTCGGAATGGAATCCGCATGATGTTGAGCTTCTTCTGCAAAGCAAACATACAAATAAAACCCAGTCTTGGTTCTTTTTTTATTTAGAGAGACTTAGAGGAGGATTTGTTGACGGATTAGCAATGTGTGCTGAATTTTTGTGTTTTGTTTGTTTTGCAAAGGAATTTTTGTTTTGTTTTTGTTTTTCTACAATTTTATGGCAAGGACATTTAAATCAGTTAAGACTGATTGACATGATGTGTGATGGAGGAAACGAAAGCAAATTTGTGGTTTCATGTTTAATTAGGAAAAGAAATAGTGAAGTATTAAGAGTGACAATGTATTGTACTTAGCTAGCTAAGAAGGAACTTGCTTCAGAGAAGTCTTGTAGAAGAGCTTGATAGGACTTCTGGGGTAATTATGTAGGTTGAGCTTGTATCAAAACTGGCTTGGCTTCTATCGATTAAAAAAGGAAAACATAAAATATCTTAGATTAAGTTATAAAAATAAATAAAATGCGTAAGAAGTTGCTTGCCTGATGGTAGTGTATACTAGCTTGGGTAAGGGTGTCTAAGATTTGTTAGGATTTAAGGTTTTTCCTTTTTTTGAATGGCTTTACTAAAAAAGAGTGAAATAGCCTTAAAAGAGAAAGAGACTAAGTTCTCTAGCAGATGAGACTTCTAAAAATGTTGGCTTATAGGTTTGATATTTGCATATACTTACGGAGCTTCTCCAGGATATATGGATTCGGTGTCAATGTTTACTCTGCCGTTGGTGTATGAGCTTTTCATTAAGAGGTTTAATTTTTAATGGCTTGCTATTTAAGCAATTGTCGCTTTTGAAGCAATCATCTTTTGTTATTTGACGAGTAGAATTCACGCCATTACTTAAAAAGTACTCTATTGTCTAAAAAAACAAAACAATCACAATTTTGTAGAATAAAGTTTCCTGATCGTATTACTTATCGAAGAGGTGATCAAAATTGAATACTTCTGATTTAACTCCTTTGTTTTAGGGCCACATGAAGGAAAAGTCAATGCCAATACTCCACAAGACTTTAAAAATGGAATTCTTTAAGCTATCGAGAACATACAGTCAAAAACTGAGAACCTTTCAAATAGAACTCTTTAAGTTATCGAGAACTTACAGTCGTAAATCTGACAGTTTGTCATAGAAAGTCAACAAAAAGGATAAAATGGTTACCATTTTGTATGTCCTCTTATTGGAAAACACTTTCTTCTGAACCAATTTTTCTTATGATGTGAGAACCACAGAATTAAGAAATTAATTTTAATTTTGTTTTTCTTGTCTTGCCTTTGTTTTTAGCTAATATTTTAGTAAAAAAGAATAAATTTTGTTAAGATATTAATTTTTATTTATTTTTCTATTCCAAATTGTAGATATCATGAAAAAAGGTGAATAAACTCTGTTTTGTTTTTTAATCTTTAAAACTTAATCAATCGAATAATCTAACATAGTTCCAAAAAGTTTAAATTGCGCGTTGTTTTGTCGTGGTTTGATATTTGCAAAAATGTATTTGAATCTAAATCTACATATTTCACCTTTTACTGAGGATTTAATAATTTTCAAATGTTTTGTTTTTGTTGAACCTGCAACTAATAATTTAATTTTTCTAAAAAGTTTTTGATAACTAACTTTTTCCTCGAATATCCCATTTTTCACTTTTTGGGTTGGGTATTTGCATTGCTATCGAATATACCATAAAAGGTTGAGCGATGCTTAGTGAACAATCTCAATTCCTTATTT